>JAULBU010049460.1:0-13104 GCA_032358235.1 Odonthalia washingtoniensis | reverse complement strand
CTCTTCGAACTTCTCATCCAAACTACTCTATAGATACGACTGGCCAAATAAGAAGTCACGCCCCTACATCATCACTCAACTAAAACACTGCATTCCTCCTTTAACTCTAGCGAAATCATTCTTCTTAGATTTAAATAACTCTTGCAATCACTATACTTTACCACTCCCAGAAGATTACAGGTTCTTTTCAGAAGTAATCTCCATGAAGGACCCAGAATCTCTACCCCTGAGATGATGGAAGCGCGCCGTACAGAGATTAAAACCCTGATCAAACGAAGGAAATTCAAGGTGTTGTTGAAGGAAGTCCTTTAAGAATCTAATGGCCTCCCTGGTAGGTTCGTTTTGGCCCTAAAGTCTATGATTGACGGTGATATTCTTCCTAAGGCACGGTTTGTGATCGGAAGACACCGTTACAAGATGAAAGAATACATGGTATACTCCTCGCTGAATTCAAAGCCATAATCAATAAGATTATTACTCGCACTCTCCACCATTTTCGACTTTGACGTCTGGAAATTAAACTTCACGCAAGCCTACTTGCAATCTTCAATACTATAATCACGAGAGCTTGTTCTGGATTCTAAAGTACCGGAGTTGGAATTAGAGCCGGACCAATGCCTAAAAATCTTACAACCATTATATGTTCTTTCCGAAAGTGTTGACCTTTGGTACCAGACACTTGAGCAACACCATCTCTACTATTTGAATATGAAAAAACTTCGATCCGATACATCTCACTACTACATCTTTCAAATAAATGAACTTTCAGGATTGTCAGGCACATACATCGATGACTTACTGCGTGCAGGAGACGAATATTCCAAAACACTTTCCAATAATACAAGCAAAATATGTGACATGAAATAATCTTCAACCATACCCTGTGATTCTTTAGGCTTTCGACTATAACATACAAATAATTCCAGCATGATGAAACAAACCCAACGACATTACCTCAACAAATTAGAACAACTTGAACCAATGGAAACTTTCTCCAACTTTCACAGTATGGGAATGCGTATCGCATGTTTCAGCCACAACAGACCTGACTGTTGTTACCATATGTCATCATTAGCTCAAATTGTGTAATAAACATACACAAACACGCCGGAAACATTCATATCCCAAATCAATAATGCGACTATGTATGCGAAACGTTATGAAATATCCATCCTATTCCAATAATTATACATAGCCACGATC
Source organism: Odonthalia washingtoniensis (assembly GCA_032358235.1). Classification (NCBI taxonomy): domain Eukaryota; phylum Rhodophyta; class Florideophyceae; order Ceramiales; family Rhodomelaceae; genus Odonthalia; species Odonthalia washingtoniensis. Next base: position 11,901 of record JAULBU010049460.1, on the reverse strand, counting down.
AAAATTATCGGATATGCGGGTGCAAGCTTTAGTAATAATTTGCATCTTTCTTCTCAACTTGGTTATATTATTTTATTAGGAGATGCAAGCGACGCAGTGGAGCCAATAATCTTCAAATCTTATAAATCAAAAGACTATGTCGATCTGCAATGGCATCTGAAGTGATCGCTTTCAGTGATTTGTCCGACGCAGCATTCACGATCCGCTCCGAACTAGAAGTTGTACTACAAAAAGAAGTGCAAATTATACTCTTTACTAATAAAAAATCATTATTTTGATATTATCAGTAACGGATCAAAAATATCTGAATGTCGAATTGGGCTAGTAGCCTTCAGGTCTGGGTACGCTTATTTAGATAAAAGAAAAACGGAAATACGAGGCGAGGGTACGTATTGAAAATCAGTGTAAGATATATTCTATAGAAAAATCGCCGCAGTCCCTGGGAGTGCGCGTCGAACCTGATCCTGTCACGTTAAAATTATTTTGCGGATGTTATAGCTCGAAGGTTACGCTATTATCCTTCTTCGCCTCTGTGTTCGCAGCAGGTCGATTGAGGCACGCCGTCTGTGTTTCCGGAACTGAATGCCTACATTCACTAGGTGTAGTTTTGGAGGTGGGTGTGACATCTACTAGTCCATGCGAATTTTGGGGGTCCGTGTGGGTTACATACAGAAAACTACAGTGTTTGGATGGTCACGGATGGTAACTGAAGGAAAAATCTACGCAATTTGAAGATAAAATGTTTGGGCCATTAACTTTGGCATACAGAAACAGTATGTTTTAGTGTATGAGGCATAGGAATTTACTTACGGACTGTGAAGAATAAATGGAAGAAATATTCTGGGCCAACATTCATGTGTTGAATGTTTAAGTGTATGCACAATACATTAATTTATTCATATGCCGTATGCAATCGCCAATGTTTCATCCATAAAACATTCATGGAATGAATGAGAAAGTGGATGAATATTGCGTTTTCTGATGTATTTATCTATTATATGTAGGAATGATATGATAGAATATGTGAATGATATATAGAATAATAGCAATATACATTGCAATACATGTATACCAATTTCAGTATACATGTCTTATTTATTTTTATAAAGGTATCATAGTACTTGATATTGAAAATATCATAAGAACAAAAATGACGCAATAACAAAAAAGTGAAAAATATAGAAAACATGATGAAGAGGCTACTATTAAAAATTAATATAAATAGGAAAAAGTGAAAGGAACTAAAAAATTGTAAAAAGAGGAGAATAATAACAACTAAAAACAACATCCAAACTACTCCTCAATAAAAAAGGGAATTATTACACACAAATACACATACGCAGATATAAATATAAATAATATATCGAAAACCCCCATTTTAATATCCAGGATCTTAGGGTGAGTAGGCGTGCCATGTTGATCTGCTGACATATCAAAATACATAATTATATATCATTAATGGGAAATATGTTTGAATATTTTATATGAAAAGAATATGAAATTATAATGTGAGTATAAAATTGGAAGGAGTACGAACCTGTTCCAGCGGTAGTCAAAGAAGAGAAGTTACCTGTTAATCGAATTCAGTAGAAGTCATTATCCAAAAGAAAAGTTAATAACTTTAATAGAAGCAACAATGAAATAGTGGTGTCAATGAAAAGTTGAGATGTATACTTACCTCTTCGAAAATGTTAGCGCTTGTAATTTTTTGTGATGGGAAACGAAATGTTGAGATCGTCGTTCAGTATCGTTGATGAATAAACTATCTTTCCGTGGCGTTAATGGTTGAAATTTTTTGTGATGGTTGAAACTGAGGAACTAAAAGTGTTGGGAGAATGTGAGAAATTGAGAAAATGGCGGGTTAAGAACAGTTACTGAAATTGTGTGAAAATGGCACATGATTTCCTGATTATTTTTTAATTTAATTACCGAAAAAGGCACCGGGCGGACAATCCTTAACCTGTCTGATTATAATTACAGGGCCGAATTCTGTTGAGATTTTAAAAACGTACTACTGTCAATAAAATTTCCAATCATGATTCATTAATTAATTTTCAGAAAAAAGACGACAGATAGTATGGAAAAAAGCACAATCCAAAAATATGTTAATAATAATTTAACCTACATTGAAGTCTTATAGCACGTGATAAACTTCCCTGTGTGGAATGTTATTATTAACTATCACGGAAACACAACATACTATCGATGAAAATTTCTCTAAGAGCTGTTGTAAATCTGAAAAGTAAGTCAGTGAATCTTTTAATAAACATATGTGTTCGTTCTTTTATATTGATTGAAACATTAAACTGTGGTAAGTATTTAATGCAGTCTGAGTATTGGTATTTTCAAATTCCAACTATCTCTAAAAGTTCCCAAATTTTTCTCAACATGCGTACGGCAATAAGGCTCAACTCGTACACTGCCTCCATCACCATGCAATTATAACATCGTGATTATGGTGTCATTGTGGTGTAGTATGATGCATATTTTCGTTAATACATACGACCAGTCCATTCCTTCCCAGACGAACCATTTTCATAACAGGTGCATTCTTTACACCTTTCGATGTGTTGGGTATAGTTCCTCCCGCAAGTCCAAACGGACTAAATAGTATACACGGTATTTTAAACGGATTTTTGTACATCCCAACATACGTACTCTCTTTTCTTGGGCGTTTCCTAGAACAACGAGAGACGGATTTCGTCACAAAAATTCCACTATCTCCAAAAAATATCTTTCTTATATCGTCAATTGGTGGTTTCCGACCTGTGGATAGTGGTTGGAGTAAGTAGTCTGTTAAACAAGTTTACAGTCAGTATCCCTGTACACACCTTCCCTTCAGTATGAAAGAATTGTAACAGTTATAAAAATGATACATGGAAATATATACTATATCTTGTTGAGTATTAAGTTTAACACTTAAATTAACAAGTAAGAACTTAAGTTCTATGTAAGTTCTTACTTGTTAATTTAAGTGTTAAACTTATTACTGAACAGGAAGATTATTCCGTATCAATGTAGTTATCACTTGGTGTACGTGATGTAAAAGCTTGTTGATGGAGATCTACGATAATTTCAAAATTCAAAAATGATAATAATAATATAATAAATGTACATGCTTCTCTACCAATATCTAATTTATTCAACATGAATAATACTAATAACAGTAATGTCTCATTTATTGATTTATATCTTAAACGAAATAATGGAAAATCACAATATGTTGGACAAACTCCAACGGAATCTTACAAATTCAATTTAACGACAACACCAAACATTCAAAAAGCACATATACAAAATTCATTTGAATGTAAATCGTATTTTATAATTGATGGATCTGGATCTTCAAATAGTAATTCTCCATAAGTATACAAAGTATTCAATACTTCTACTTACAATAACTTATTGTATTGTAAAACATATTCTATGTCTATTATTCAACAATAGACATAGAATATGTTTTTCAATAAGTACATATGATTCTATCGATTTGAAATGTTTGCTATCGCAACTTTCACATAATTCTATTATGTTTGTTATTCCATCAATCCCATCTAACTAGTAAACGAATGATTGAATGATATATCCTTCAATCATTCGTTTACAAACTACTATGGAATTGATTGATGTTGAAGTTGATGGTATACAAGTAATTTCTATGTCTGTTGATTCGATTGGTATGATAAAGGATGCTATTGTTGTTATATTGAATACACAAAAGTGATGAATTGGATGGATGGTTGGAAGAAATGAAACTAGACATGTATTCATGGCAAGAAATATGTGTATATTTTAACGTAAACATACAACAAGAAAAAGTAAATTCCAAAGAAGAACATATTACTGACTGCTAAATATATATAACTAATAAATTCATAATACATACTTTTATTTTGTGATCATTCATTGGTATGATTTAACCATAGCTCAATTCCACAATTACACTAAGGAACTTAAAAATACACACATAACGCATATCAAAGCATTGGAAATATCCTAACCCATATAAAATACAGTCGAAGATAAGGCTAAACCCTAAAATACACACAAACTCTGTCTCTATCTCTTACCTTTCATTATACCTGGTACATTTAGAAGGTGGAATAGTGGTAACAGAAGTAATGACAGCGGAAGCGGGAATGAAACAAGGAACTGTCGGATGACCTAACAGCAAAAAAGAAAGCAAACAAAAGAATGTGAGTTGGGGAGTTGAATCTAATTTTTTAAGCACGTCTTTTTGCTCCTCGTTAACGTGATTGGGGAGTACTACTCCCAATTCTATTAGTAATAGAATTTGTATTAGGAAGCGCACCGTTTGAAGTTGTACTACTAGCCGTTGTATTATTATTAGTAGCACTCATAGCCCATCCAATATCTTTTTTAAGATCTAATGCTGTTACAGGTCTTGGCTTCTAAGGATCTATATTAGGATCTAAAAATGCAACACCTTGAGTTTTTGGTTCTTCCTAAATAAATTAATAAAAATACATAAACAGAAACAGATATATACAAAAGGTTAGAGAGGGGGTGAAAACGTTGCATAGGATGTTGGATGATGTTTAAAAATTGTTATTGTTAGTAGACGTACTTGAAATTATGGCCCATTCTCATGGGCTCATGTAAGCATCCTGGATGTATTAAGGCATTTTCAGCTGATTTTCTTTTAGCTGGATCATATTCTAATAATTTACTTAATAAATCATAACCAGAATTAGTTAAGCCTCTAACTCTATCTTTTAAGGTATTTAGATAATTTTGCCATGAAGAAGCTAAATGACGAAACATTTTTCGCATGGGGGCCGGGTGGGCTTGTTTGTACAGCTGTAAGGAAGGAAGAAACAACGTAAAACAGTTCCTCCATATGGAGGCCGAAAAATTGCAGGAAATTAAATAATTAATTTCCTGTCGTAAAAAATTAATTATTTAACTTCCTACAATTTTTCGGCGTCCCTATGGAGGAAAATGTTTTGCAGAAAATTAAATATTTAATATTTTGCGACAAAAAATTAATTATTTAATTTCCTGCAATTTTTTGGCCTCCATATGGAGGAAATTGTTTTGCAGGAAATTAAATAATTAATTTTTTACTGGAAATAAATAATTATTTAATTTCATGCAAAAATGCGAACCCCATATGGAGGGAATGTTTTGAGTCATTGTATCTCGGTCAGACCTGTCATATTCCTGACCTGGTATCGGCAAGATAACTGTCGGCAGAAACACAGGGCTACAGAAGTTGTCATCATCAACAACGTTCATCGTGCTCCTGTTCTTCCCCATTTTTTCGCCGTCCGCAACCTCTTCCATTTTTGATGGTTGTCCCTCGTATCTGTCACTATCATTGGAGCAGCTGGGTCTACAAATTCATCCGTCTTCAATAATACGCCTAATTATTCTGGTTGTACGGCTGTGGAGAAATATCGACAACTTGTAGAAGTATCCTCAACAAAATTTACTGACGTTCCTTATAGTGACGATGAGGATGATGGAAAAGAGGACGGTGATAACCAAAATGACCATCGGAGACCATATGTGGAGGAATATAGAATAATGAAACAGATTAGTGTGCTGTATTTTTCAGAGGATAATCCATTTGAATGGGATTATATATATGATGAATATGACAGGAAAATGGGCAGTAATTATGAAAAAACACGATAATTATGATGACGATGATTCATACGATGGTGATTATGATCAGTCGACCAAGAGGATCTAAGGAAGTTTCACGGATAAAGGCGGAAGAAGATGATGGGGAGGATGAAGAAAAAATAAGTTAGCAGATGATATGTAGATAACTTCTCCAAAGCCGCATAAACGCAGTAGAACATGGACTGCATGGTCCGTTGAGAAAGTATGGCAGAAACTTTGACCTAGAACTTCAATAGTCAATTCCATGGCACCTTGAAGTTCCCAAAGAATTGGCTAAAGAACAAATGAAATTGTTTGACATCAACATGTATGTGTTACGAAAATCCAATGCAGGTATCTCTGTGTCAAAAATGGGACCATGAGCAATGTTTGGGGAATATAATTAACGGGAGGTTCTTGCCAATTAAATACTATTCGAACCGGAAAGGGAGTATGTTCGTCTAATTGAGAAGGTCGAAGAAGCGAAAAAGCAAGAATTTATCGTATCTGATTCTTGTTTGAATGCATGCGTAACTGATTGACGCGTAAATAGTTTGTATGCCGTGGAGGAATCTATTGGAGACAAATAGGAACAGATGTCATACGAGGGATGGCCAAGGTGGCAGAAATAAACAGCTGGTACGGATAGGAAGAAAAGGGACGATCAATAAAGTAATCTGTAACATTATAGAGGCTGAGGGGCTCATAGCCGGTCTGCGCATTAAAAGAGGACATGAAAGAAAAGTGATAGTAGCACTTCTTGGACGATGCTAGACGAAAACCATGGGAATTTGGCATGTAAAAAGTGGAAAGGGACGTGTTAAAGGTCGTGTTTCATTCTGAGTGTCAGTCTGGGAAACCCGTTTTCAATATTTTGGGACTACAACAATATTATCTTCAGCAGCTGCTGTGAGAGCATTAAAGGAATGTTTTTATCCTGAACTGTATGACTTAATCCGCACATTTCCCAGTCTTCATCTATTATCATCGCAACCGTTATTAGACCTGTAATATGATCCATGAGCTACGACACTGAAATACAGCGATCATCGCTCTGCCAAAGATGATGTTAGGCAATCGGGAACATACTCCATCTGCTTTGTATCCGCGGGCAGCTCCAAGGACGGCCTGGCCTTGGGATACACTCTGGTGAAAGACGTCCTGGAGAGCCGGTAACACATTAATAAAATAATGTTTTGCATTCCAACTACGTATCGTACTACTAATTTCGAATGGACATGTAATGGAAAGACTAAGATTTTAATTCTCATGTAAATGCGAATGGCTCCCTTTCATCTCTTCAATGTCTGAATTCATGACGTACAGTGATTGCATTGCTGGTGGCTTTCCTGCATTCATCTCTAATATTTTTGTGTTGCTGGCGGTCATACAAGCACTACTGTAATCACTGTCTTCATAAAAGTGGATTGAAAAATGGTGATAGCAATGACCAAAGTTGGGGCGCACATTATTTTTTATGATTGATTGTCGCAACTGCACGTAACTACAAAACACTGAATGCCCTGAATTCATAAAATTACCAGTTTTTGGCAATATGAATGCCCAGGGAAAACTACGATGTTTGAATGTCCATTCTACGAATGGTCCAATGCGAGCGTTCATATCGGTAAAATAAATGAATGGTTCCCTGGCACATTCGTACACTCTCACCTCTTGGAAGTAGGAATTAATTACCGGAAACACAGACATAAGAGGTTGAGAAAGTCGGACGATGAACAAATGATGAAGAAAAGACCACCAAGACCCTTAGACGAAGGAATCGATGCGATCGACCTGGTAACTGAGGCACGCAAGGTCAAGGTCAAGAAGGGGTCATTGGAAGAACAGGCATTCTCTGATTCAAGAATGGCAGAACTCCAAGGATTATTAGATGATGGAACGTTCATGTAGGTTCACGAGTCGGAGATAGAGGGATAAGTTAGGATATTTGGTTCCAGGTTCGTTGATGAGCTGAAAAAGGATAATGACGGTTTGCGAAAGAAGAGCAGGCTCATCGCACAAAATTATTCAGATAAAGACGCGGCGTCCGTAGTAACTAAAGTGTCAACAGTCCAACGGTTCTTTCAGAGGGTTGCTCCATCCATCTCTGTATCCTTACCGAATATGGGTACTTATACACTCGACATTACTCAAGCCTACATACAGTCCCACACTCATCTGGAACGCGACGTATATATCAGAGCCCCACTCGAACTCAGGCTGCCACAAGGATTCGTGCTGAAGGTCGTAAAACCACTTTATGTCGAGTCTACGATTCGATAGCGTCCGCGAGCAGTTCGTGTGACACCGACTGGCAGAAAGAGCAGGAGAGGAGGTGTCGATGTGACTCATTGATATATCCGTTCGTGTGAGGTGCATTGATGATGATGAGCCTTGATGATGTGAGGTGCATTGGTGATGATGAACCTTGATGATGAAGGGTGCATTGATTATGATAAGACTTGGTGATGATGGTGCAGTGATGATGATTATAACATTGATGATGATGATGATGACTTGATGATAATGACGACGACCTGATGATGATGCGCTGACGATGGTGGCAGGAAAAGGGACTACGCGAAGATGATGGATCTAAGTAGAGGCGTGCATGGATAGGAAATCCACTCGCGGAAAGGCTGTGAAAATCCAGGAGGTAGGAGCACACAAGGAGTGCCGGCAGCGGCGAGAACGGCAAATGGACACCTATGGACTGACGATCAGATCGACGAGAGAGAACAACTCACAAAACATGAGGACAGGTAAGAAGTGGAGGCATTACACCTTGGGTTGCACTTTGGTACAGAAGCGACACCCAGGTTCAGGAACCGAAAAGCCATCGTATAAGTAAAACACTACACACAACAAGTCATGTAGAACGGATATGACACGTTTATGATCAAACACAAAACCGCAAATGGTCCAGACTGAATACGGTACACGCGCGAACTAATATGATGGTCGACACATTTTAGAATAACTTGTCTTAATCAGTTACAATTACTAATTAGTACAAATGGTACAGTGAATTCACACATGTGTGGATGGGTGACTGACACCAAACTGGAGGGTATAAATAGAAGGTATTTCTCATGGTCGGCAGTGAAAAGAGGAGGTAGATTTAGTTAAAGAAATAGTAACACTTTCGAAACGAAGGACATCTATCGTCAATTCAGATCAAGTGAGATATCTACCGGGAGGAAAACATCCAATCACAACGGGCCTACATCGACTTAATCATTCGACTGGACGCGCAAAGGTAATTCCTACGCCCCAGTTGTGTTGCGATTGCCGTCAACTGCAAACTTAGTTGACAAGGATACTGTAAGGTACCTTCTATCTGTCATCCGCAAAGGTGTGAACTCGCATCAGGATTCAGGTCACTTGCTGTATATTTTACGAATTGCGAAGAATACTAAATCATCCCTTTCGGCTAATCAATGAAAGATTCAGTAGAAACGACTCACGTCATTCAGGCTAGATAGCCTTTCGGCGACGGCTATTCGACAGTTGAAACTCGTATACAGAGAATAACTCAAGCAGGACCGAGAGGAATTTAGGATGAATAGCAAGAAGAAGTCAAACAAGGCTGGGCCTTCAAATGAAAAATAGCAGAGGAATTCGGCCGGGCAGATGGGACTACCAGCTGAAAACCCAACAGGGATTGAAGGACTTAAAATCCCAGGACAAGCGACACCCATCCCAACCGAAACCGCAATTCCAACGCCACGCGATAAAGGAGTCCTGGTTCGACACTCTCCATCCAGGGAGCAGAGATGACTAGAGCCGAACTCTCCCATAAGGGCAACTTCGGAGCCTTCGATTACCGGGAACATATGAGGGACCAGAAGGATGGGAGCGAAGAGGAAGGCGAACAGTACCAAAATTACGCATATGATCCGGATCCACTTGGAGAGAAAGCCACAGACGAAGAAAATAAAAGGCAAAGTGGGGTACTAAATGATTACAGCAAAGCCATCATCCAAGTCTTCACGGAGACAAACTTAGCAGGGAAAGCTTTGCAGCTCACCTTCATAACAGCTTTGAGAGCATACACAATCTACTCCTGGACCATCAGCACCATGGTACAATGGACGGAATTACTAATTAGCAGGGTAATTTACGTAGAGAAAGGGAGGAGAGTAGAAAGGGCTCGGGCTATCATCTACATCCTATATGGAAGGGAGTACGAAAGACCCAGGTGCCACGAAAGGATGTGATGAAGAAAAATTCGTCAATAGAACCAGACCGGGAGGAAAAGAAGAATCCCGAACAGGGTAATTAATCGGAAGAGAGACCAGGCCACTTCGTTCACCCTCACAGACGCCACCTGTTCCATCAACCAAAGATCCGTTCTGTTGATTTGAATCCGTCGGTTGGAGAAACGGAGATCGTAATAGGAGAAGGGCCACACGCCGATACTTCACTCGAGAGCCTGAGGAAGAAGACAGAATTCCAAACTCCACAGAGGCAGCGAATGACCCCGCTCGGCGGAGAACCCCCTCATGGAGATGAAAGAGACCAGAGTATTATCCAGATGATGAAAAGGCACCATGGAGGCCATATAAAATTCGAAGGGAGAGAGACCGAGACGAGAAGGGATTGAAGGCTAACGGAAAGGGATTCTACGATGAGTATATGGGGTATAGAATGGATGAAAGGCAGAAGGGCCTAGGCATAAGCGGATTAATGAGAGCTTTTGTCGGAAAGCCCACCCTCTAAGGTAGCTGGGAGGAGGACCTCGACAACTCGATATGTATATATGATGCCCTTGCAGAAATTTGTGAAGTAACGGAACAAGAAAAGTTAAATCTATGCTGGTCATGTTGTCAAGAGACACACTGAACTATTTCGCTATAAATGTGAGGGATGTATGACCTACAAAGGAGCAACTTCGATTCTTTGTGAATGGTACTACAGTGACTACAAGAAGTCTAGAATCCTCACGAAATGACAGAATATGAAGCTGTCAGAAGCATGACAGACGAACCATCGAAGTCTCAGGTGGAAGTGTTTAGAAAGTTTGTATGGACGCTGATGAAGCTTTAAAAACAGCTGGATGTGACATACCACAACGATCCGTTCTTATACGATAGACTCCTCACCGCGGTAGATTTTCCATCCATACAGACCACCATGCGGGACAGGATTCCAAGAACTAGCCAACAAGCGGTCAATATAATTTCTAACCAACTGTGTCACAAGTAGAAATCAGCTGGTAACAGATCTGCATGTGTCGTCAACACGTATTCCGACAAAGTGAATTATTCCTTAAAAAAGACGTATGGCGGAAAGAAAGGAAGACCATCAGAAGAAAATGGACAAAAGTAATCAAGAGCAAGTACCATGGACCTCAAAACACCCGTAGAAGACTCTGTCCAGAATGGATGCGTCGAGTGATAGGGTGCTTCGTTTGCGGTGATGATCACCACCTCAAACAGACAAGGCATACCAAGGAAGAGATAACTAAGGCCACCGATAAGCTGAAAGAACGCCAACCGCAGGCACTGTTTACCGTTGAGTACTTAGCTGCTGTTGTGACCATGGCGACAATCGACTCAGATGGTGACGATGATTATCAGGATGATGAAGAAGTCAGATGGCTGGAAATAGAAGAAGATGACGAAGAATAGGATGTAGTATACATGACACTAGAAGACTCCAATAGTCTGGAACAGGCATTTTCTAACAGTGCATTTCTTCACGGACGGACGTACAACACAGCGATGGAATCGTCCCTCCTAACCATGAAAAACCAACTTCGTGGAGAATCCAATTTGAAATTTGACGGGGTTCGATTGGTCACTGCCGCAAACAGGAGGTCGTTCATGAACAAAACACAATATTTAGCGTACAAAAAGGAATTCGGGAGACGTATCCCGCTGCTGCGACCACCAGCTAGACGTTCATTTAAAGGTATCGGTGGAACAGATGAGGTGATGGGTGAGATAACCATTCAGGTACAATTTCGTAAACTTGGCCTGATAATAGATGTAGTTTTTCCATACTCTACGAGGACGTACCATACTTACTGTCCAACAAAGACATGATGGACAACGGCCTTGGCATGAGCTTGCAAGGCCAATATCTACACATGGACAACAGGAGACAACCCCTGTCATTGGAAAACTATTTCTTCATTTACCTGTAGTCTGCTGACGATATACCATACGCGTTTTATACCGAACAAGGGCACAGACTGATCCACAGAACGTTTGGCCATCCTTCCATACGGGCAACACACCAACTACTGAAGCGAGCAAACAATGA
>JAULBU010049449.1:0-13104 GCA_032358235.1 Odonthalia washingtoniensis | reverse complement strand
AAACTCAAGGGGAGAGAAAAAAGAAAGTGCCCAGGAAAGAGAAAGTGAGGTCGTAAAAAAAAGGGAAGTAGAAAAAAAAGGAGAAGTATGACAAAAACAATTAAATTACCACATCCACTTCCTTCCTTCTGGCGGGAATGTTTCACTCTTTTATCCTTTTTCTCACCTTTCAAATCTAAATATGACACGTAGGGTTTTCTGTGGTTTTACAGACAGTAAATGTGAAATTGTTCTAATTCCTTTCTTTATGTTACACGTGTATATCATTGTAGTGTAAAAAGTGGTCTTCTCCCACCAAAGGTGTCGTACCTGTCCGTGGTTTTTATTCTATCCCCTACATGTTTTGTTGGCATGTTTCCTATGAAAAATGATTATTTTTCGTCTACTTTATTCCTTTCCCTTTTAATGGGACCAGTGTTTATTACCTCATCATCCGAGCGGTGTGTCTTCCAATTAGACACGCAAAGTCGTAGAATCAACATAAAACGATCTGGGTATTGACTCAATACCCAGATCGTTTTATCACATTATTTTAAGTCTCGAAGTCTCTCGTTGTTTTTCGTTTCTACCCTTCTATCTAATGTGGTTCTTCCTCTTTCCGTTTTTATGTTCTGCCAAGTCTCCAATTATTCGATCCTCTACTCTGTTATTCTTTATTTTTCTGGTTAACCTTTACTGCGTAATTGTTCCTTTCCCGCTCCCTTGTTCTTGAATTCCTCTCTACTTTTATTAAACTTCTGTTATTCACCTGGTGGAGCGTGATGCTTCTATTCCTTCCTATCCTTCTATGGTTGTCCTCCTTCTTTCTTGGGATTCTTCATTTCCAAATTTGTGTCTGTGTATGTGGAGGGTTTCAGTCCCCTACTCCTTAACCGTATGGTGTGTTGCAGAGTAAATAGTTAACTGGGTAGCACTGGATAATCTACAGTGTGTTCCTACCGAATCTTTTATCACGGTGGTTCTACTAATATCCACACAGTGCGCTTGCTGAATGATCATTTGTTTTCACTGGGATTTCTCCTAGGGACGATCTTTGTGACGTCGTTGGTCTGATCCGAGCCCCTAATTGGCAAGGGATAATTGGCTGGCTAATGACGGTGTTTATTTTATATTTTATTTAATCAATAAGTAATTTTCCTCCTCAGTATTGAGCTCGTTTCCATTCACTATGTGTACCCTTTTTCCCCATAATTTTTAGTTGGATATGGCACGTGTTTGGCATTTCTTATAATTAACGTAGTGTTTGTTTAATTTGACACATATTTGGGCGTTCTACATAATATGAATAGATATTATTCCTTCCTTTGACTACACGTTTTTGACGTACTGTAGTATGAATGTCCTGTGCTGAGTATGTCCAACTCATTTATTGTATGTCCGAGGAGGGTGTATGCAACTGTCCACGTCAGATTTTTATTGTTAAACATAACTGATAACTTCGATTATTTGTATCCTATCTGCACGACACCTATATTATGTATCCTTCTATATGGAGTGCCTCTCTTTATCCTTCCTCGATACACAAAGTAGTGTAAGTATTGTGTATTAACGATGAGGAATATTATATCATATATTATATATGTCATAATTTAGTATTCTATGGCTGCCGTAAAGATATTTTTTATTTTTATGATAATCATGAAATTGTAGAAACTAAATGAGTGTGGGAACATAAAATTGAAAAACTGAAAAAATATATTGAAAGAACCATAATATAGAAGACATAATAATAAATCTGCATTTCCAATTCATACCCTAAATAAGAAACGAAATGAATAAAAGAAAATGTTAGTTAAGAAAAAAATTGAAGGGGACTACAAAACATGTACCAATCTTAAATATTCCCAGCAGAATATATAATCCACGGAATGGGAAAATCTGTATCTTCATGGCCACCAGTTTGTGGGATGTCATAATGTAGCAAACTAAAAACATATAGAAAAAAATAACTTAGAAACTTGAATCACTTAAAATTTACTCAAGCAATGAAATAAAATGAAATAAATGCATACTATAAAATGTATAACTATATCTTTAAGAGCAAAATATAAGAATAAGTAGCTATCAGGATGAGAAGGTGAAGAAATATGCGTTTATAAATGAGAATGAAGAAGTCCAGAACTGACACTGATAGTTGTAAATGACAGTGTTGTATTGAGTGGTTACTTACCGAAGATGAGAAAACCGAGTGCAATTACCTAATTGCCAAATGTCGGTGAGACATGAGCCCACCCTGTCGAAGATAATGACGGCGCTTCTTTGTAAGTCTAGTAGATCTTCAGCAAGGGAAACCGCTACCCCACCTAAAATGGGCAATCCGAACCGAAGAGGAGCTGATGCGAAAAAGAGGTGATTAAAAGTTATGAAATGCCACACATTGTGAAATGCCACCAGTGGTAGCATTTTAGTAAAAAATTGAATCAGTGATTCAAATTTATTATAGGAAAGGTGTAATAAGTCAATGCCTTATTTTTCCTTTCATCCGATTCCGTACAATCTAGCTTCCACTTTATACGTCTGTCATCGACTTTGGACACGTGGCGTAATGTGCCAGGAACAATATTTTTTCTCTGCTTCCTGTATTTATAACGAATTGTTACCCGAATCAATAAACTTTGAGAAGCCTTCAGCTCATCGCTCAAAATAGTTTTACTGACAACCGACCTGTTGCAGCAAAGTAATCACTTCTCTAACCAACTCAACGGTTCCTCATCCAACAAACATTTTGGTTCAAGATTCGTCATGTCGAAAATGCACGCAACCACTACACTGGCCGGCATTGTTGCATTCGTTATTTCTCATCCGACATCGGTGTCAACATATGTTAACCACCCTAAGCTTGTTTGTACCAACGCTGATGAAATACGTACATTCCTGCGTGTCTACCACCAATACGTTAAGGAAGTAAACGCTCGCGCGTGTCAACTGTCAGTTCCCTGTTCAATATCAACCAAAGCGGTGCGCGCTATCAACTTTACCTTCTGTGCCGATCCAGATTGGCTGGAGTCTGCTGTGGAACTTTGATTCATTCCAGATGTCAGGTGCACCGACGACGTTACAGATATTATTCTTTGAGCTTACCTCCATAGTAAATCGGAAGCGTCTAAAGAGACTATGGGTCTGAGTGCACTCGATTATATGTGGAATCAACGATGAAAATGGATATGTCAGACAGATCATCAACGTCGATAATGAAAGCACAGTTTCAGTCGTACAGTACACTTCTTCGCCATAACGGAGTTTCTTGGCTGAAAAAGACAAGCCAAGGTTGCTGAATTCCATGTGTTGAATGCTGTTCGGCCAATGGAACTTCGAGAACACCTTACATTCGACCTTGAATTTTCTAAACTTAAATTTCGAAAATATTTTAGCGAGTTTTTAAAACACACTGTAAACATGGCTGTAGCTTTTGAATTGGTAGATAATGGACCTAAAAGACGCAACAGAAGAACAACTAGCAATAACAACTTTGTTAGTCCCTCTCAAGGCAGTAGCAGTGTTATGGACAACAAATATGTACATCAAAAAAGTCCGCCAAATCGTCTAGAAAACAATCTGACCGTCCTGTGCCTCTGTGTCTTTTTCAAAAGTGCAAAAACACAGATGACAGGCATTGCATCAATTATTGTAGTAAATCTAGTGATTTGGAAAAAGCAAAAATGAAGGCTGATATCGCGCGGCGGAAAAAGCGAGATATGGCCCGTCTAAATCGACACGTGGACAGAACGCAATGCAATTGGATCCAAAAAGAGCCTACAGAACAACTGATCGCCCTCTAGATCATGGAAAAAATTCGATAAATTGACCCTCGGCTTCTTGCATAATGATACTACCGGACTTTTGTACAAGCTTAACCGCATCACGTCTATGGGTGACGACGGGAGTGATGAAAGCCTCGTTACACCCGTTATTGCGGAAAAGGTAGCCGTTAGTGGTATTGTGAAGGTCATCAATCCAACCAGTAATATTACAAGTCACTCTTTAGGAAGGAAAATGCACAGTCATTCGCGTTCCGAGAACATGGACAGCACCTCGTACTATCTTGGAACTATCTTATGGATATCTTGCCTTAGAAAACAGCACATTTTTAATTTCTTATGACCATTTGGCCTGTGATTATCTTTTTATTGGTCGCCCATTCTTACAGCACCTCCGTGTGGACACCCAGACGCTCTTTGGCCAAAACAGGGCCACACTTAATGACACAGAGTGTTCTGATGTCGTTACATCTGTCAACAATAACCAGCGTTTTTATGTTAGCCGAATCATAACAGCAAGACTACACAATGTTGAGAACGAAGAAACAGAATTAATTCCAATCAATAAAAATTCTGATCGGCCACGTATAAATTAATTCACAACTCATTCCGATTAGGACCCATTTCTGTACCCATCCCTTCTGGATCCAATTGACACGAATCAACATGATGATATCCGAACAACAGTGAAAGGTATGCTGGAGTGGTCTATTGAAAGTTGTTTGGGTGCAGTACCTAAGGAAATTTTATCGGCTCATATCGCTGGGCACATCAACATTTTTCGAACAGGATTTCCTTCTGGGCCCTCTGCGAAGATCCGTCCTCTCCGTGTCGTCTTATGAAAAGACGAAAAACCGGTAAGGTCTGTCTCCGAAATTACAGTACAGAGCAACTGCTATTTCTGGAAAGTTTCGTAGTTGATTTAATCAAAAATGATATTGTTTTCTTCAATCCGACCTCACCGTGGGCATCTGCGCCCTTTTCTAGTCCAAATCCAGGGCCAACCAAGTTTTGCTTAACCGTGGATTTCTGCCCAGTCAATAAGTTTACCATCCTGTATCAGTTAACAATGCCGAATAGAACAAGTAATTAAAAAGCTATCCAACTCTCGATATTCTGCAGCATTTGATTTGATGCATGGTTATTTGTAGCTCCTTTTAGGAGACGATTCCCAGGAGAGCCAATCATTCATCACACTGGATGGCATTTACATCCCTACAAGTTTTATTCACAGTTCGACAAATTTTGTCACCACCCATCTTCAATGGGCTCTGCTTGATATATTACTGGACAATTTAAGAAAACACTTATTGCACTAGTTGGACGATTTTTTGATTCACAACGCAACCAAAAATCGGTCTTATGGAAATAATTAAGTCCTCTTTTCAATTTTGTGCCGACAGGTCGATCCGTTTACACCTATATAAGTGTCTACTCTACGAGGTGGAAATTCGCTGGTGTGGTCGTCTCATCTCTGCCGATGGAATTCGTTTCGATCCTCGTCGTCTAAATGGCGTACTTTCTATGCAACCATCCGTCCATGGTGCACAACTACAACACTTTCTATGTGCATTACAGTGGATAAATACAGGTATTCCTAAACTTACTCGCCTCATTGCATCCCTCCACAAATTATGGACGGAGTCTACAGCCGAGCGAGAAAGCGCACCGCAAATGCAGTTGGTAGCATTCATCTATCTTCACTCATTGAAATACACAGCACCTTACTGCCTTTTAAGAGTGTACTAATTCTTTAGCCAATCAAGTGACGCTCAGGTATCGAAACAGAAAACAGCGTCTCTGCGTGTTTACAGACGTCTCGTATACAGTATCGTCTGGGATAATAACCCACGTTGGTACATTCCGAACGTTGTCATGGCCCGCTAGTATTTCTCTCTGGTTGCTTTACAGATACAAAATCACGCTGGTAAATCCTCTGAAAAGAGACTTTTGCGGTTCTTGCAACACTGGACCGAACGCACTGTCTCGTTTCTGCACCAGATGGTTTTGACTTGTACACGGATCGCAATAATTTAATATTTCTATTCGAACCACTTTTAGTCGTTCCGGACCTCGGTTAGACCTCTTTACGAAAGTTACTTCGATGGGCGGTGCACCTTGGTGTATACAATTACATATTTATTCATATCAAGAGACCAGACAACGTATGGACAGATCTGCTTGGTCGTTAGTCATATCCATCTACTGTACGTCGTATAATTGAGATCCCGGAGTTGCCTTTGTCTTCAAGCAATGATTTTGATTGGCCGACCGACGACTAAATCATCTTATGCCAAGAAAAAAGCAAATTCAGAACTCCCGAGAAATCTAATAAAAGTTGGTGGACTCTTAACGTACCGAAAATGGTTCAATTTGGATTCCGGAAGCAGCATCGTACCTTCAACTGCGACTGTGTATTATTTCATCCACCGGTCCAGGCGGCCATCGAGGATGTGACACAACTGATCGGGTTTATGGTCTTCTTTTCAGTTGTCTACAGTGACACCGGACGTTAGATCTTTCGTTGGCGCCTATATCCACTGTCTATCGACAGTTGGAAGGAAAAAGGTATTGCGCCCGTTTGGACCTGCTGAACATGTAACAATGCCTAATGACCTTCAGCGGTAGGACTACATTGAGCTAGGACCAAGTACTACAGACGACAAATACATACTCATGCTTCGAGATGATCATTCGGATTAGAAGTGGATTTTTGTATTTGCTGATACATCTGCTGAAAATGAAGCAAGAGCCATATTAAATTAGTGTGCTGCATTTGGAATTCCAAATCGTCTCATTCCGTACGGACCGACCCATTTTCGCAATGGTACTACACGCTCTGTCTCAAAAGATATCAAATTAACCCACCTTTATACAATCCCATATATCCCCTGGAGTAATGGTGCAGTCGAACGGTTGGGAAAAGAGCTCTCACAAGTATTACGTGCAGTTCCATCCGAGCTTCGTCTGGCACTCACCGAATGGCCTGAGTTAGTTCCGCTCTTACAACGTTCCCTCATCCATTAACCATCACCACAGCGAGGAAATATCGCTCCTGTACATGCATTTACAGGAATGGCCCACACACCTCCAATTTTTAAGTTTCTCCGTTCCACTACTGCAAAATCTGTTACAATCTCTAAGGCTTGGTATGAAAATAATTGTAACATTGAAGGCTTACAAAAACGTGTGTCAGAGTCAAGTTACACTCAATTGTGCAAAATACAGTGAAGTGGAATCGTGAAAAATCACGTATCTCAGCATCAAGAGGACAGCTGCCCAATTTTATCGAAGGTGATTTTGTTTTAGTAGTCCGTGACTAGTTTCACGCCGGTAAAACATTAGCCCTACGATGGCGTGGGCCAAAACGGATTCTGAAAGCACAGTCTGATTATATGTTTCAAGTTGAAGACCTCCAAAACCTTACAGTATAAAACTTTCATGGTACCCGTCTGAAATTCTACAAAGACAGCTCCCCGGATACCGTTACGATCATGCCGCGTGTCCTTTCATCTGAAACTGGTATGCCCCTCTTCCGATTAATGTCTCTAGTCGAATCCGAAAACGGCATAAAAGTTCAAGTACATTGCCGAACTCGGAGGATATGCTAGAGGCGCTGGAAATCATCTACGAAGACGTTCCACAAATTGTTCCCCGTCTTCTTAACCGTAAAAAAAACTTCTTCAGACTTATCTTCGAAGAGAGTATTCTCGGGCTTTTTAACGAATAAAATGTAATAAGGCATTGCCTTTTTCCTTCCACCCTATTCCGTACAATCTAGCTCCCACCGTATACGTCCGTCATCGACTTTGGACATGTGGCGTAATGTGTCAGAAAAAATAATGTTCCTCTGTTTCCTGCAATTAAGCAGAAGTCTTACCCGAATCAATAAACTTTGAGAAGCCTTCAGCCTATCCCTCAAAATACTTTTACTGACCACGGACCTGTTACAGCATATAAGGGTACCAAATGATGGAATTTATTTGGTGCCCATTCCCATATAAAATATGTTTCGCTTGTATTCGAAAATTGAAAATCGTTAAATTTATGCGGGCCTCGAAATTGGATGTCAACTTTTAGCAATTTCCCGTTGAATATGAAAACATTGTGGGGAACTGTTGAAAAACGTTGTTATTGTTGTGAATCAGTTTTCAGTTTTGGAATTTGACATGAAATCGTTCTCATCACACATTATTTCGTTAAATGTACACAGTATGAGGCTTTATATGCAGTGCTATACTGTTAATCATATCCAACATGTAAACCTAATCATAAATTAGTTACTCCTAACATAACTGCATCTATGTGCGGTCGACATTAATGGTATAATTGTTATAAATTTGTGAACGACGTTCATGAGGGACATTTTAATAGCATGGAGCAGCCATTATTACATCAATCCCGTCATTTTAATAGTTCTGTTAAAATTGGACTGTAAATGGGAGGATGAATCAGTTTACCCCCACTTGGTGTATGGCATTGTTCTTCGTCCAAGTCTGGTTCTGATCGTGACGCAGAACATTCTAAAGGATTTAACTAGTGCCTGCCAGTTTCCCTTTACTGAAAGAAGACATTCCAATATACACCAACTTTTACTTGGTATATTTTTACTAGCTATAAAATCCACCGCAGCAGGTAAGAATAAACACAAAGCAATATTTTTCCTTGCTGGCCATCGCCATCAACTTGAAACATTTATAGTACATTCATCTTACTTTTGACAACCTCAATCCATCAGACTACTACTATCCCTATCCTATTCACAGCTTTCAATTTCCATATTTGAACTGCGGATGCGACACAAGCATATATCCAGTCAGACATTATTCTCTCCTGCAACCTCTGTCTCAAATAATCAGTCCCTCAACTGCAACGTAGACCTCAGCAGATCATGCCAATCCCCTCACCGTTGTAAGTGCTCACCGAATCCGGTGACTTATGGTATGAAATACTCAAACTTCATCATCATGAAGATGTACACATGCAAAATCTCAGTTCTCACACATCACTCCACTATCTCCTAAGTGTCTAAATCCTTTACGATTTATCACACGTCTATTTACGCGAACTATTTCCAGCTGATTTTGACAAATTGGAACGGATTTCGCAACACACCCACACGAAGTTTGATATTTTGATATTTTGATATGAAATATGAAATATGAGGAAAAACTCCTTGCGATTTCATCCTCTTTCCAAGTTTTATTATCAAACTGACTATCCATCAAACTTAACATCAAAAGTTTCGTAGTTTGTAACACGTATTCTAATCCGTATTCTTCAGATCATTTCGTTCTAAGCAAGAGGATCATACATCTCTTTCTCACACAAGACCTAACGTAACTTTTGCAACCCCACCCATCCACCCTTATCAAAATGCCAATTTACCCTATCCGTACTCCATGTTTGACTACCTATCCCTCCTCTTTATGCCGGTGTTTTCATTCCACCGACGTGTCTATCCTTTGCATTATTTTTCTCTGTAACCACCAGAGTACATTATACCGGATACCTCCGAGCGTAATGCGGTACGATGTCTGACACCATTAAAATCTAATAACCATCATAATATCCATATTGACAGTAGAATTGAGCCTCATCAGCGTTCAAAATATATTTTTCATAGCCCCCGCCAGATTGAAACATGTAGCGGATCATTGTAATAATACGGGCACGATTCATTCAAATGTGAAGATCTTTCTTTCTTTGTGCATCATTGGACACTTTCCATTATATTCTGTACACCGACGAGCGTAATTAACGTAATTAACGTAATTAACGATAATTTTGAACCCCACTTTTGACCCCTTGTACCAATATTTAACGTGCACTAACTTTAATTCATAATTAACATTATTTATGTACCATTCATCATTATCTCTAATAACGTTAATGTTGAACTCAAAAATATAACGTTTATGTAAATCAAAGTATATTTTATTTTACTCCATATGAGCCCCTTCGAAATGCGCCCGATTTTTTGACACAATTCTCTGAAGTTCCAACGATAGTTGAGACTCCTCCCAACGTCGGTTACGATGCAACCCCATACCACACTGTATCATGGCCTTTTGGGCGTAATATACCCCGTTTTAGTCCGTCTGGCAGTTGACGTCCCGTACCGAGTCAGCAGCAGGATTTTTGCAACTTCCGGGGGCGTTAAGTGCCAGACTGACAATTTGCATCAAAATGTTTGCTGCCTCTTAACTAACGGGGTTGATGTCTTCATCTAGTGCCCTTTGTAGCAGATATGGAGCACGAATAGCGATATCTCGCTCCAACGATCTTTCAATAGGTCCCATCATTCAGGATAGTAAATGGCTTCAGTAAAAGAACATGTTCCATTGTGGATCATGTGAATCGTGATGAGAATGACAGCGTGTAACTTCAAAAATAAAACCTCTCGTTGAAGCCGACGGCAGTGATCGATAGTGAAGACTAATAATTGACAAACGTATATCAAATTTGCACCTGTAAAATCCAGGAAACTTGGAATCACCTGAAAATTCGTAACACAAATTAACGTTAGCTAACATTATTATTAACATTAATGTTGATATAAACCTTAATTAAGTTAATCGGTGTACTGGATATGCGAAAATGCAGTTCAAATTACGATATCTATAGGTTATAGATGTTCAAGAAAACAGACTTGGCTTATGATAGGTTCGAAATGTGGAATCGTTAAGCTTCTTTTCCAGTGTGTTAAATAATTTCAATATCTACCATTACCAATATAACCAATATACGCCAACTTTCACCAGGTATTTTCTACTTCCCATAACATTCACTGCGATTGGTGAGAATATACACAAAGCAATATTTGTCCTTGCTGGCCATCGCCATCAACTTGAAACATTTATAGTACATTCATCTTACTTTTGACAACCTCAATCCATCAGACTACTACTATCCCTATCCTATTCACAGCTTTCAATTTCCATATTTGAACTGCGGATGCGACACAAGCATATATCCAGTCAGACATTATTCTCTCCTGCAACCTCTGTCTCAAATAATCAGTCCCTCAACTGCAACGTAGACCTCAGCAGATCATGCCAATCCCCTCACCGTTGTAAGTGCTCACCGAATCCGGTGACTTATGGTATGAAATACTCAAACTTCATCATCATGAAGATGTACACATGCAAAATCTCAGTTCTCACACATCACTCCACTATCTCCTAAGTGTCTAAATCCTTTACGATTTATCACACGTCTATTTACGCGAACTATTTCCAGCTGATTTTCACAAATTGGAACGAATTTCGCAACACACCCACACGAAGTTTGATATTTTGATATGAAATATGATGAACAACTCCTTGCGATTTCAGCCTCTTTCCCAGTTTTATCAACAAACTGACTATCCATCAAACTTAACATCAAAAGTTTCGTAAGTTGTAACATGTATTCTAATCCGTATTCTTCAGATCATTTCGTTCTAAGCAAAAGGAACATACATCTCCTTCTCGCACAAAACCTAACTAAACCGTTCTCAAAATGCCAATTTACCCTATCCGTACTCCATGTTCCACTTCGTATGCCTCCTCTCTATGCCGGTGTTTTCATTGTACCGACCAGGTGCTATATGTTGAATGGTTAAGGCTCTGTTTTCAGTGTGTGATACAATAGAACTAGTTACCGCCGTTACGATCTACTCGGTACAGGACATTGATTGAAACATGCATTGCAGTGTGTGCAGTGGTAGCGGAGCATTCCAGTATTACGAGCAAGATTCATTTAAATGTGAAAAATCTTTGTGTGTTTCATTTTTTTTGGGGGGGGGGGCTCATTGAATTGATTACTTTCCTCCAGTATAGGCCCGTACAGAATATAGGGAAAGTGTTGTCGAAATTAGCGGTATGTATGGGGTTATGAATATTACGGGAACGACAATTATGGGCAAGTTTACGACATATATTGAATGGATTTTTAAAGGGCATTTTTTTTGGCGTCGTGGTTGTTCTAACAATAATACTGTAAGCAAAGAGTGAATTATAAAAGGGGATGTGGGATATTGAAAATTGGTTGTTTAAGGGGGTAATGAAGGAGGTTCAGTGTATGCGTTTGTTGTTCTGTTTATGGGCGGCGTGATACGTATGCTTACGATAGATATGATGTTCGGGCTGAATCAGTTGAACAATTTTAATTTTTGCACACGAAGCACTGAGTATTTTCGGGTTTGTTACAATAATTGAATGCGCAGAGAGTAAAGTATTGAAAAAAGAATAAAATTTATTTAATGTTTGTAATTGTGGCGGTAAAGGGAATTGAAAAATATACATATAAATTTAAAAGGTTGGCTGTTGTAAAATATAAAATATGAAAAAAAGAGTAGCTTTGTTTGAATATATATCTTTAATACATTGTTCGCGAGTAAGCCAGCATTGGAGTGAAGAGACGAAACGACAACCGGTCGGCTACAGTAATGTATATATGGTAACACAGGCGTGGTGTCCGTATAGGGTGGTCGTGTAGGGGTACAGTACCTCTCTCTGTCTAATAATAATTGTGGATCCGTTGAGAAACGGGAAAAAGTCATTGATGCAGTGTACAACAATGTTGCATGTATGTACGGTTTTGGATTGATGTTTGATTGTTTCGGACAGGTCACGGCACACACGTGTACGCAAGAAAGCAAGAAAAGCAAAGAAAGCAAACGGAGTGTCAGCCGGCGAGTCGGGCTCTGGGTTGCCTTGCCTTGCGCTTCGGGGGCGTTCGCCATTCACTGCCAACCGCCATGCCTCCGTCTCCGTCGTCAATTGTTAACTGTTTATAAATTAATAATGGGGAGTCGTCGGCTTTGGGAGTGACCGTTTAATAACGACACACCGAGAGTGCCACAATATAATAAATGTTGGCAGTCAACTAACTAGTTATTATTATTTATTTTATTTACCGTAACCGGACCGCATAGCAATACCAATTAGGAGGACCACGACGCCTTACAGTGTGCAATCAAACCTCGAAACCTCGAAACCTCGAAACCTCGAAAACCTCCAACACCTCAAAACGGATGCTCGCTTTTTTTAACCGTAAAACTGACCTCCCTCAAAACGTGGCAACCATCATTCAATGCGGCTCCAAATTATTCATTTGTGACCACGCTTTTTGTTGCCCTCAAAACTTTTTTCAAATTTTATTAAAATTAAATATATCAAAATTACATTTCTTTCACTTCAGACCTCCATCACCCCCTTGCTGCCCACCCCGCCAACACTTCTTTCCATTCTCACTCCTTTCATTCTCCCTTTCCTCCCTTTCCCCCCCTCCCCCCCCCCCCCCCCCCCCCCCCCCCCCCCCCCCCCCCCCCCCCCCCCCCCCCCCCCCCCCCCCCCCCCCC
>JAULBU010049438.1:0-13107 GCA_032358235.1 Odonthalia washingtoniensis | reverse complement strand
CGCGGTCTCACCCGCCGTCGTTGCGTGCGACAGGTCGTGCATATAAAACTGATTATGAGAATGCATGGTTGATGTGCGCTTGTGAGACTTACAACCCAATAACAAAAGGCCCATTCTTCAATTATTAAACAATAAACGTACTCCTATCTCAACAGATTAAAAGTCCGACTTGTTTATACCGAAAGAAGCAACGAGAAAAACCCACAATACTCCTTTAACTTTCCACAGAATGGGAAAGCACGGACGAAAAAGGCAAACAATCATGCTTCAGAGGACTAAAACGATACTAACCTGGAGATGATTTTAGTATGTGGCAGCTGAATTTCTACCAAGAAATGGCAGAGAAGAGGTTCCACCGTTACTTTCCTCATGACGTAATTATCCAAGAAGATAGCAGCGACAGCAACTGAAAAGTTCACTAAGCTGGTATCGGAAGGAACATCTGCGGAGAAAACGAAATTGATGGAAGAAGAAGCTGAAGAGAAAATGCTCGCAAATAGCTACTTAGTGCGTTGTCTCACTCCAGAGACTGTTCAATCTCTGGAGGCAGTAGGGAAGTCTGGCGAACCAGGAAATCTTTGGCTAGCGTTGGTGGAACAGTGCCAATCTCAACACAAGCACACGTTGAGAGAAGTTCACTAACGTCTAATAAACATTAAGATGAGTTCAACAGAGAGCTTGGTCGCATACCAAGGGTAAGCTCAACAGCTAACCAAAAGATTAGTAGGTACGACGTACAGCGTCCCAGACTCCCATAAATGCGGAATAATGACGAATGAACTGCAACAAGTATATAGAAGTTGCATGCGAATGATAAACCTATCATTTGACGAAGGAATCTATCACTAACTGGTGTCCAAGCTACAGAAACTGACAAGGAAGGAAGTTGGGCACCCAACAATACCACTTGAATTTTAACAAAAGCCAGGTACAACATCTATTGCGCTGTCAACGATGGAAGGAAAGAAGAAAGGTACAAGACAAAAGTTTAATGGGAAGATTAATGGGAAGTGCTACTGGTGCTTAATATTACGGCACATGAAACACCAATGTTTGAGCAAAAAGGCTGGAAAGCCTCAAGAAAAATACTTTAATAAAAAGGAGAAGGAAAATATAGGTCAAGAACACAACGACAAAAATTGTACAGAGTTCGAATTCTTGACATCTTCAAACAATGCAGCATTACCAAAAGTAAACGAACCATGGATCATTGACTCAGGGACAACAAACCACTACACAGATGACACTAAGCGTATCAAAAATAATCCTACAAAATTCAAAGGAACTGTCACCACAGCAGACGACACGAAGCTTGAAATAACAGCAAAAAGGATAAATGAACTATAAGGATAAATGAACTATTTGGGTACATTGAGTTTGTACAAAAAATAGGAGGAAGCCTGTTATCGGTTGGCCAATTAACTACAGATAATTACATCAGCTTAAAATTTAAAGGGGATGAGTGTACAATCATATGAGGAGATCGTACAATTTCAAAGGGAATGAAGGGCAAGGATAACCTGTATCGAATAAACTGTGAGAATGATGTAGATAAATTGGAGAACAAAGTTCTACAAACTGCAGATGAAGCAGATTATGACTCTGAAACAAATTCAAATTTTAGTGAGGAAGAAGAAGTTAGAATGACAAGTACGATAAGAAAATGGCACCATCGACTTAGCCATCTCTCCGCAAGTGGACTAAAGCACCTCACACAATTGGGGATTCTTACAATGTCAAATAAACAATTGAATGCTCCTCTCAATTGTGTGAGATTCGCGCAAGGAAAGTTGCACATACAAGATTATAAAAGACGCTCAGGAAAAACCAAAGTCCGAACTCAACGAGCCAGAGAGCTTATATATTCGGAAAGCTGTGGACCGTTCTCCGTCACTGATGTAGATGAGGGATTATATTTCAAAACCCACATCGATGACTTCACGCGCATGACCGCTACATTTCTGATGAGAGAAAAGTGTCGAACTATGAAAAACATAGACAGATATGTATCATTCATGCGCAATAGAGGATATGAGATCCAACGCTGAGAAAAGATCAAGGGACGGAATATAGCTCTAGTGAAATCAAGAACTACTTGCACATAAATGGAATAGAACATGCGATCACAGGAAGAGCAGCTCATGCACAAATGCATGTAGCTGAGCGTATGCACATAGCCCTGACCGAAATGGTAAGGACAATGTTGATTGACGCAGGTCTGAAAAAGGCATGGTGGTGTCACGCAATCCTATATGAAATGACTATTCGCAACAGGTGCACGAATGCTACTTTTAATAATAAGGAAACACCTTACCACAGCTTTTATCATAAGCATGCAGATTTAAGAGTGTTCAAGCCGTTCGGTTGTACGGCACTCATATATGTTCCTGTGTAGAATCGCACAAAGTTGGATGTCACGGGACAAAGGGGCACATTAGTTGGTCTATCTGAAGGAACGCTCTGTTATAAAGTGTATTGCCACTATACCAATAATATCGTACAGGCTAGAGACGTCACCTTCGTAGAGGAAGAGGACGAACAGCTCTTTATAGATGAGTCGAAAGTGGAGACACTGGAAAAACAATGTACTAAGCCGGTAAATCTGCGAATCAAAAAGGGGGAAATGTCACGACAGTAAAAATGAAACCAGAGAAGGTAAAAGTTGTAAAAGCAAAAGGAGCGACAGATTCAGAGTCAACAATGATGCAGGTACACCAATGACGCAGTCACCAATGGTGCAGGTAAACTATGAAACATGTATTGCTGAAGCACACAAACCCCATGATGAAAACCATAAGAAAGTCAATCATGAATTCAAAGAGGAACGCATAGCGCAAATCGTGAAAAAATCAGATGTCATAGAAAAACTAGCAGCACCAAATGATATGAGTGTAACTGAACATCTAGTAAGTAAGAAGAAGAAACTTGGAAGGCCTAAAGGTTCAAAGAATAAACCAAAGCCGGTGATGACGACCACACAAATTCCATTTCCATCATCAGATAAGATGGGACAGATGTCTAAAGCTGAGCACGAAAGCATCACAAATACTATGAAACAGGAAACAGAGAAGAAAAGAGATGATATGACCATGAAGGAAGCTGTGCTCATAGAAAATGAGACAGAAAGAAGAACAGAAACACCAGAAACATACAAAGAGGAGATGAAGGGAAGGCATGTCCAAGAATGGAAAAGGGCTTGCGATGAAGAAACAAATTCCATAGAGGAGCTGAACGTATACAAACTGGTTGATACACCGAATGGCAGGAGTCACATAGACACTAAATGGGTCTTCAAAATTAAAGAAGACGAATCTGGTAATATAGCCAAATTCCAAGCCAGGTGGGTGGTGAATGGTTATATGCAGACGCATGTTGTAGATTACGATATTACACATGCGCCAGTGTCGAGGATGTCCACGCTGAGAGTTATTCTCTCATTGGCTGTAAAATTGAAATTGAACATCCACCAGCTGGATATCAGTACAGAATTCTTGAACGCTGTGTTGAATGACGTAATTTATGTCAAGCCGCCGCCTGGGTACGAAGAATTGGTGCCAAACGGGAAGTTGGTGTTGTTGATAAAAGCGTTATATGGGTTGAAGCAGGCGTAGAGATTGTGGAACAAAACACTGAATGGGTTCCTAAAGAGAAAGTGCAAAATGATGACAAGCGACGCCGATTGTTGTTTGTACAACAGAAAAAAGCATGGAAAGCTTGAAACTGTAGTGGTGATTCATGTAGATGACATACTTCTGATGTCCAAAGATGATGCCACACTTGAAAAAGAAAAAAACTGAACTAAGCTCAAGATTTAGAATGAAAAATTTGGGTGTGGTGGAGTGGTTCTTGGGAGTGAACGTCAGTAGCAGTGGAGATGGCGTATTTATGACACAAACCACTTATGTTGACAAAGTTTTGGAGAGATTCGGCGTGACTGAATGCAAGACATAGTCAGTTTCTTTGTTTCCAGGCATCTCTATGAAAAGGATAGCATATCCTGGTGATGGTGAATAAAGTGAAGTTGAAGAGTTCCCGTACAGGGAATTAATTGGATTTATTCTTTACCTCGAAGTATGTACGCGCTCTGACATATCGTAAGCAGTCGGAGAATTGGCTCGATTGGTATCGAAACCACGCAAATGTCACTGGGAGGCACTAATGCGGATATTAAAATACGTAAAGGGGTCAAAGGAATTTGGTCTATTCTACAAATCTGAAGTTAAAAAGTATGAACTGCATGTTCTGACGCCTCATGCGCTGATGACTTAATAACTAGAAAAACGACGACGGGGATAATTACGTATGTAGGTGATCACCTTGTAGATTGGAGCTGGAGGAGACAAACCATCATCACTCACAGTACAGCGGAAGCGGAGTATATTGCCGTGGACTATGCAACGCGCATGATAGTGTGGTTTAGGAAGTTACTTTAGAATTTGGATGAAATAAAACGAGACCCAACGGTGATCCATGAAGATAATTCGGCTTGTATAGTATTGGCGAGAGGTGAGGGGAATTTTATAACTTCGAATCATATAGGATTGAGATATCATCATCTTCGTGAAAAGGTTGCATCGAATTAGATGAAGTTGGAATATATTCCGACTGAAAACCAACTAGCTGATGTGTCAACGAATCCACTCACATCGAGGCGCTTCACGAAGCTAATGAAGATGATAGTCTTCAATTATTTTGTGATGTAGTGAGATGTTGAAAACAATTAACCAATCTACCACAGGCGCTGGTCAGGTAGCTGATGAAGATGATAGTCTTCAATCGTTTTGTGATGTAGTAAGATTTCGTGAAGTGAAGCGAATGACTGAATGAAAGCATTCAGGGATTGAGTAGAGCGGAAAAGAAACCGATTTTTTTCATTACGCACAACCGTCGAGAAGGAGAGTTGAAATCATAAATACACAATCATCATACAGGATTTCAGTACACTTCTATTGGTACAAGTGTAGGACACTGCTGTGCAATGACCAGATAATGTAGCACTGGTGATGATGTCGCACTGGTGCAGTGAAATTGAACAAGTAAGATGTCTGCTGCTCTTGGTATCTGTCAATGCTTTGTGTAAGCAGGTGAATTATGATTTGTCACAAGTACGCGGTCTCACCCGCCGTCGTTGCGTGCGACAGGTCGTGCATATAAAACTGATTATGAGAATGCATGGTTGATGTGCACTTGTGTGACTTACAACGCAATAACAAAAGGCCCATTCTTCAATTATTAAGCAACAAACGTACTCCTATCTCAACAAAATCCTTTGTCTTCTGATTTCCAACTCAATGCCTCACATTAAATAAATAAGGGCTGTTCTATTACATTTAGAATTTCGTTTTTTCGAACAAATGTAATTTGGAGATCGAAAATAGCGGTATCTCCAAATCAATTGTTTCATTTGCATTCTATGACTTTCTAAAATTGTCTGCAACAGTCACCGGTGATCAAAAAGAGGTTACTGGGATCACCTAAAAAAATTGTGCCGAAGGGACACCGGTCTATTAGAGAGAGAGACATTTAAATTCGAGTTAAGATTCAGCACAGCTACCTGATAACATGTTTAGGAGGATGTACCACTTGTCAAAGAAACAGATGCGATTATTGACGGTTGAAATATCTGAGGATTGCATGCGATCCCATAAAACCGAATACAAGAATTCGTGCAATCGCAGTCGAAACCATGCTTTGTGTTACAATTCGACTTCTCGCCCGTGCCAGCTACGTCCACGTGTCGTGTCCCTATGGTATAAGTGTGCCGTCCGTCGATAAAATATTTCAAAAAGTGTTCATATCTCTTGACCGAAGTTTAAAAAATATGGACTCCCAATAACAGAAGCCGAATGTTGGAGAGAGTCGCATTGTTTCACTTCGAAACGAAGGTACCCAATCATCGTAATAATTGCGACACTGGATTAGTTTGCTGTCACCATCGAGAAATCGTCAAGCCAACATGTTTCTGATCTGAAAAATATGGCGACAGAAAAAACGGTTTTGCTATTCTCGTCCAAGAAGCAGTTATTCCTGACTACAACTTCGTATTTGTTTCCGCAACACATACGGACAGGACGCACGGCTCAACAGCTATTTACAGGTCTTTCTCACGAACCTCGTAGTCAGTAGAGAAATACCTCAATGGGCAGTTATACTAACTGAAGACACCTATCAAAATACATTCAATGTTGTGACACTGTACTCTTGAGTAAGTCTACCAGTTGACAAATATTCATTCAATTTTTTCCATCCAAGTTGTAGATTGACCGTTGAGCAAGTATTCGGCATGTTTGTTCAGCGGCTTGGGATTTTATTTAGGCACCTCAAAACAAAGCTAAAAAAGTACTACAATAATCGGTGTGGCATGTAAAATTCATAAGATGTTTATCATAGATCCTATATAATCTAATGAATTTGAAGTGATCCCATCACATGAAGAAATTAGTGTAGAAGGAGTCCCTGAAGTTTTTCTCCAGAATGTAGTGCAATGCACTCCAGAAGATGTAGGTAGTGGTCACTAAAGGGTGTTCGTGTGTCCTTCTGTCCGAGTAACTCGTCTCAGGCGTTGCACTTTACCAGAAGTAGGAGATGTGGGGGTTGAATCGTTATTGGTAGCTGTTCGAAGAATGTATCGCGCCGTTGAATAGATCAGACGACGTGAGTCGGGAGAACCGCGGAGGTTATTACACCGTATGACCAGAACAGACTCCTAGAGGAGGGATGGATTGGGACGGGTATTAACTGGTGGAAAAACGACGGCTGATTCGATGACGCACTCGTAAATCCGTGGGATTTTGACGTTGAATGGGTATGGTCGAGGGGCGCTCGTCCGGTACGTCGCTCGTAAGACGATGCAGATGTGACTTGCACGGGCAAGGTTGATGATTTTCCGTAACTGAAAGAGATCCGTGATTGAAAACAGAATGAAAGTTTCGGGGGTAGGTTGAGACTCCAAGGGTGCTTCTATTTATTAGAATTGAAGAGAGGCACACGCCGAAACCTCTTAAGTAGGCTCCACCTGCTGCCAGATGGAAGGAGGGGGAGCGTACTGTACAAGGTAGAGGAGCGAAAGCCACCGGTACAGAATAATGGGCAACAATGTCCTAAATACACCTTGAGATTGTGAAAAGCCACCTAAAATGTGGTCCTACACAAAAGAAAAAATTTGACAAAATTCACTAAAAATACACGTGTCCAAAAACGAATTGCACCACACGACCCCTTCTTCAAGAGCAAGGCACCATGTGGAGGCCCTAAAAAGGTTTTGTCGATCATTACTTCATTCCAATCCTTGAATCGGTCGAGCGATTCGAATAATTCGAGCGATTTTCTACCTGCCCGTGTTTTGTATTCCCTCAGTCACTTTACGTTCGTCCATCACCGGAATTGCTCGGGACGTTTTGTCACTTGACCGCCATGAGTGGTGTCAATACTCCAACTGAACATGTAGAGTCAGAAGTTACAACTACTACCGAATAAATTCGTATCACCATTAACTCAGTACACGAAGCAACGTCGCCCGTTAATTCAATGTCAGATCCTGTACGACCTTCCATTCCAACCGCTTCAAGAGAGTCTGAACGTACTGCTTAAGAAAAAGGTATGCCACCAGTCTCGACGCAAGCTATGACACCCCATACTCATACGCTCGTTGATAATCCGAGTCCCGTACGACCGCTGGTGGATGTAGATATGTAGATGTTACTCGAGATGAGGATAGGAGACAAACTAAATTTTTAGCTGCGACGAACAAGACCCACCCGGCACCGATTGCTTATGATGATGCCGGTCTATTTGACGACCCAGATCTATATGGAGTGGCTCCTTGGTTCGCCAAGACAGCCCTCTTGGATGGTTCCATCATACCGCGTTACGCGTGGAATGGGATTCTTCTCGGGGGTATCCCGTTGTCGACTGTGCAAAGCAAATCTTGGAGGCGCCAGTTTTGTTGTTACGATGCCGACTTGAGAGTCGGTCATGGACGTACTGTTACGGGTGCCCGCGTGGATTTTGCTAAGGATGCTCATGCCGGTTTGAACCGTTTACTCACATTTACGCCACTTCCAGATGACATCCGTGTTGATTTGTTCCCCTATCGTACCCAATGGGAGATAGAGTATGTTGCTAACGTCCATCGCGTATCATCGGAGTTGCTAGAACTTTGGAGAGGAAAAATAATGGTAGAAAATGAGGTGATGTTATTCAAGAAATACTGTATTAAGGCAGAGTTCCGTTACTTTCGAAAGAATTCGGCATACTGGAAGGTCCAGGTTAGGGACGAGCGTCGCTTTCGTTAGACGTATCGTGCAGTAACAGAGCGTTACGCCTCATCATCTCCGCCCCAACACGCGTAACAACGGTTGGATGAAGCTTACTAAAAACTGGGGTCGAGTTGAGGTCCCCAGAGGCTGTCTTGCTGAACTTCCTCCGTGCTTTTCCCATATTTTTCCGGAGATGCATAACGAACCCGATAGCGGGTGGTGGGTTGTTGCTTATACCGAAATGGTGGCTAAGACTGTGGCCTTCCTTATTCAGTAGTGTATGATAATTTCCGGCTTTGGGCCGTTTCTCCACACACTATTGCATTCAGTCGGGAGCATGAGCTCCTACCCAATCTTGGCAATCAAGAAAATGTGGACGAGTACCTTGGTCTCTTACGTATGATCTAGCTCACGGATTTTAACCAACTGTCACCCATGTGGCGTGCACGTGGGGAGAAGAAAGAAGATAATTAACCCGGGCGTGTTGGTCCCGGGGATGACTGGTTGTATTACGATACCTTCGCTCATCATGCTATTAGCGAAGCGGAAGAAAAGAGTTTTTCTGCTCGGCAGTGTGCGCCGATTCCTGAGGGTCACCCGTTGGGTTTAAACTTTGACACTGTCCCAGATGATTGTGTTGTTATTGCTGCCGGTAATAACCATGATAATGGTGATGACCGTATTCCGTCGAGCGATGCTGGTTTTTGGAATAAAGACGATGACGAGATGGAGGAATATGAGCGTTTCGTTTACTCGTATGGGGGACCATCTGGGGCTCGTGGCCCTGTTTATGTCGTTGCTGGTCCTGATTACGCAGTTGTTTCTCATCCGCCTCCAGCGTCCGGGAGTGTTGGTATCAACTAGGACACTGGAGTGGTCAGGCAGTTCCTCCGTGAGCCTGGAGTTGACGATCGTTACCTCACCGGGAGTTGGGTTGAGTTACGTGGTTATCTCCGCGCTCGTCTTTCTTAGATTTTATCTAGTTTGTTTGTTTTCACCTCGTTTTTAATTCGTGTCTGCTATTTGGCTACCTCTTTTAGAGTTTGGTGTTCAGTGTTTTTGTTGATTCATAACAGATGAATTTATCCATTTTGCGTATTTTTCTGCAATTTGTTCGGGAGGTGTATTGTTCCGACGCTTATAAAGTAGCGGTAGGTTTTGTCGTGCTCAACCAAGATTAGGTGATTCAGGGTGTACTGTTGCGGAGAAGACCACTAGTGTAGTGTTGAATGTTCCAGAAAAGTGCATGTTAGGATGAATGTTGAAAGCTCCGAAAAGTCGCGAGTCGTCGCTCCACCCTTATAGGTGTGATGTTGAGTTGGAGTCTGTGTCCGTTGAGGATGGTTTGTTTCTCCGGCGTTGTTGCCGTTGTTTTCATTTTGGCGCCATGCGGTGAGTTATATTCATTTCACAATTTCTTGTACACGGGGACCAAAAAACGTTTCGTTACACGTGTATTCCCATTTGAGCGTCTAAAGAATAACGTCTATATTACCGATGTGAATGACATTGTAACATCCACGATGGCGCGACTGTCCAACCAACACTGAAATCCAGGTCCAATTGCCTTGCCAGCTTTTTTGACCTTTTGACCTTTTGACCTTTTGACCTTTGACCTTTTCACTTTTTCTTGTCGGTGGTGCAATAACGTCTATATTACCGATGTGAATGACATTGTGACATCCACGATATCGCTACTTTCCAACCGACGCTGAAATCCAGGTCCAATTGCCTTGCCAACTTTTTTCAGTTTTTCAGTTTTTTTTCCAGCGGTGGTGTGTGTGATGTTGGGTATGAGTCTGCGTCCGTTACGGATAGTTTGTTCGTCCGGCGTTGTCGCCGTTGTTGTCATTTTGGTGCCATGAACTGAGTTGTATTCATTTCGCAATTTCTTGTACACGTGCACCAAAAAAATTATTATACGTGTATTCCCATTTGAGCGTCCAAACGATAACATCTATATTATCGATGTGAATGACTTAGTACCATCCACGATGGCGCTACACCAAACTGGGTAATTAATGTTAGTGACACAAATTTTTAAGAGCATTTCAGAGCGTCCTCTGAAAATATAGTGTGAGTGACACTATTGATCGGGGGACACTAATTAGCAGGGATTCTTTGATAGTGTCACTCACACTATTCAAGCTGTTCAAAATTTGTGCATAATTGTCAGAATTTTTATTTTACTGGGACCCTTTTTCTGTATCAGTTGCTTCACCTTCCAAATCATGATTTGTCGTTACAGGCTGCCCATTGAAATTCCCTCGATACTTTGAAATGATATTTCGCAGCTCTGGTAAGAGTTGTCGTTCTTCCCAAACACCGTTTAAATTAAGAGCCATTCCGCATCTTATGAGCGCCTTTCGAATGAATAGAACCCCATCTGCATTTCTTTGCTGTCCAACGGTGCGCACCACATCTGAAGATAGCTGTAAAAATATCGTTTTCGAGGATTGACCAGACGTCCAGAGCCACTGCGAGGGTCCGCCCACAATTTTGAATTGATCATCCCCATACCTTTTGGTCCCACAGTGAGCGCCATTCAGACTTAATTCGTTGTATACCGAATGAATCCTCTGGCTGAACAAGATCGGTGGCACATGTCGGGAAAAATCTCAGCTCAGTCCCACTTTTCTGTAAGCCCTCCACAGCTCTTGGTGAGCCACGTGTCGGTGAAAAACTCAAATATATTTATAATTATTTTGAAAATTCAAAAAACTGATTCATTTTTAATTTAAATTGTTAATTTAAAATTTAAAATTTGGCATATGACACTACTTATGAGAATTGGGAGCGTAAAAGTGTGACACTATTTCCGGACTGCCTCATTCATTCCATTGACGAAATAGTGTCACTTACACTGTTTTCGAGGTGACACTATTTGGTAGTTTACACTAATTAACCAGTTCGGTGTACTGTCCAACTAACCAAATACCAGCTTTTTTTAAAAATTTTAAATTTTTCTTTGTTTCCAGGTTCTGGTCATCAGTTTTGGGGATTTTAAGACAATTCTACCCGGAGATTGATTTGTTGATATCCGGCGGCAAGTAAATGTTCATCATTTTATAGTAGCTCACTAGCTTTTTCTTCGGGAGGTGCCTGATGGGTTCGCAGGTATCCTCAGCCGGTGTGTAGCCGTAATACCGGACTCGGAAAGTTGACGCTCCTATTTTTAGTTTGGGTGCTGTTTGTCGGTGTTGGTGCAGTGGTCCACTATCCGTTCGATGAAGTATTCTTCTGTTTCTTCCGATTGTTGGTCGTTGTTCACTATCTCATGGTGTGGGTCTGTCCTCCCGGCGGGGTCTGTTCATCCTCCGTTTTTTGGAGTTGTTGTTATCGTGTTCCATGTTTTTGATTCTACTTTCATTCTCCTGTTCGGATTTCAGGTCGTCATTTTAATTCTGTCCTTCCTTTGAGGCAGTTGTGTCGTCGTTAAGGGCGTTATGGTTTTCGTTATCGTCCTGAGGCATGTTTGTTTAAAGGGATAGTTCCCGGCTGTTATCCTCCTCCGCAGTCGGATATGACTTCAGAGTCAATTCTTCGTCCTTCAATGGACGTATGGCTTGTTGAATTTCCTCTAACAGTGCGTGGATCGGGCGCCAGGACTACTCGTCTTAGTGAAACTCTCTCAACCGACTTGTCGGGTCGTTTGATTACAACTTTATTTCCTGTTACACCATGAACCTTATACAGGCCGTCAGCTACCGCAGCCAGCTTATGGTAGTGTTCCTATTCATGCCATCATTCGATGCGTAAGAATGCCCAGTCGCCTGGTAAGATTTTCTCCGTCTGCCGCCTTAGTCGGTTGTCGTGGTTACGTTTGTAACGGGCCTGTGCCTGGTCGAGCTTCCCCTTTATCTTACAAAGGACTGTTCCTAATCATGTCTTCCAGGTCTTCCAGGTCTCCCTGGCCTCCCTTGAAGTTTGTGATCTTAGGGATTCTGCTTTAAACGCGAAGGGCGTGACAATACCGGTTCAACCGGAGCTAGTGCTGTTGAAATGTGTGGTTGGCAATTATTGGCGTATGTTAGCGCACGCATATAGAGGTACCAATCTTTGGGGTGATACCCCAACTAGCTGCGTATCGCGGACTTTATTGTCCGGTTGTATCTTTCGACTTGTCCATTCTTTTGGACATGGTAGGTTGTGGTGAAAATGTTGTGTATTTTAATGATCTGATAAACATCTTGGAAGAACTTGGCGGTGAAGGATCCTCCGTTATCGGAGATTAGTTCCTTTGGGGTCCCATAGCTGAAGACCTATTAGTTCACGAAGTGTTTAGCCACTTCGGTTGCTGACAACCCCTTCATGGGAACTGTCTTGGTTAGTTTCGTGAAGCGGTCTGATACTACCAGTATATACTGGTTGCCGCGTGCGGTTTTGATGAGTTCATCCAAGACGTCAATGGTGACAGACTCGAGTAGTGTTTCTGCCGGAAATAGTTGTTCCGTTGTATTCTTACGCAGTTTAATGCGGTTGCGGGCCCAATTTGGACATCGCCGTTCAGAGGCGTAGCAATCGACTACGCATGAAGGCCAGTACAAATGACGGAGTATTGTCTGGTATAGTTCCCTGCCCCTAGGTGACCGTCAAGTCTAGCGTAATGGAGTATGTTCAATACCATTTCCTTTGAGGAATGAGGGAGGACTATTTGAAGTCCGTTATCAGCTTTTCGGGTGATTAATCCGTCGTCGTTGAAGCCGAAGGCTAGCACCACCCCTCATTAAGTTTTTGACGTATGGTTTGAGAGAAGGCGTCAGATTCTTGCGTGAAGATCAGCTCCTCATGGGATATTTGTTGGAATGACGGGTCTGATTTTGTTGGACTCGGTAAGGTTGCGCACACC
>JAULBU010049427.1:0-13108 GCA_032358235.1 Odonthalia washingtoniensis | reverse complement strand
GATTCAAATATTTTAGTATAACTCCATTTATAATTTTTAACCTTTCTTTACCTTCACTTCCTCTTCTGATTTTCTTTTACAGGTTGCTTCTCATCTTCAACTACCCTGGTTCAGGCAAATAGGTATGTTTTCATTCCTCTTCCATTTATGGTTTCATCCTCTAATTTCCATGTTATGACCTCTTCATATTCAATTTACTAGCTTTTGTTATATTATTTATATTTATTAATGCCATTTTAATATGTATGCAGTTCAATATGGTTTACATGTTCACAGAGAAAGAATGGATATGAACCAAAAAAATAGATTTATATAGATTGTATATACATGATATATTAGTATATACTTATTGGATGCATTTCTTGCTCGTTGCTTATGGTGCTTCTAATTCTTCTTTCACTACGTAGTTTCTACTTTCTGTCACTTTTCCTTGTTCCGTACAATTTTTCATAGCTCCATCTCTACCACATTTTTCATTATTACATTTCTTTGTTATTTTGCTTTTCTCATATTTTCATCAAATTGTTCGATTTGATATCGTATGATATCACAAATAATAAGAACATTAATATCGTGTATTCCATGATTGGTATACATGTATTGAAATGTATGTTCCAATTATTCTTTATATCATTCCCATATGCCATCATATCATTCTTACATATAACAGATATATACATCAGAAATCGCAATAACCATCTACCTTCACATTCATGAACTGAATGTAAAATGGATGAACCATTGACGATGGCATACAGAATATGAATGCATTAATTTAATTTACATACACCCAAATATTCAACACATGAATGTAAAAGTCAATGTGACTTACATTACAGACTATATTTTTCGCAGTATTATATGAAGTATTCATTGAACGTCTCATACACAATGTGTAGTTAAGAGCCTAGATTACATAGACAAAAATCTCCTCTGTATGAATGAAATTTTCAATTATACATTGGTGTAATTTTTCACAGAATGTATGTTAGCCCGGACAATTTCTTGCATTTATTCTGCGCCATCCGTAAGTAAATTTCTATGCCTCATACATTAAAACATACAGTATCTGTATGCCATATTTAATGCCCCATACATTTTATATTCAAAGTGTGTAGAGTTTTCCTTCAGTTACCATCCATAACCATGAAAACACTGTAGTTTTCTGTATGTAACCTACACAGACCCCCAAAATCCGCATGGCCTAGTAGACGTAACATCCACCCAAAACTACGCCTCTTGAATGTAGGCATTCAGTTCCGGAAACACAGACGGAATGCTTTCTGATTCGTCTCGCTATTATAAATCAATATTGACTGTTGGTGCGTAGAAACGACATTATAGTTCAATACGACGATCTCTTTAAAAAACACTTATCTGTGTTCTATCCGAAGTCGATAGAAGTTCCCCTGGTTTTAATTTACATGTGGATTTTTCAAGACGTTGTAGTGGTGGTACTCTGTCTGTGATTTTTACAAAATCTGGTTGGTCGGCATGTTGGAAGATGCAGATTTTATCAGTGTTGATATGGTATCGCCTTTCTTGGGGGATATTATTGATCGCTGTTGTGATAACATTGTCATTTTCTCTGTAACTACTGTTTTCACCAAATACGTAGAGTTAGAGAACTTCATATGTCTTATCGATCGTAAACCTTGGTGAACGTTGTTTGATCTGCAAAGACTAAAGACAGACATTTTTACTTGAAAGATATTTTCAGGTCTACATTTGGATCGTATCAACCATCTGAAATGAGTACACCAAAGTGGCATATGCTTGATCATCTCCCAATTGATCTGGAGAGAGCAGGAGCTTTGGATTATATGAATAGTGATCTGTATTAAATGGCACATAAAAGTGTAAAGGCCGATTACAGCATGACATCTAAGAGAACCG
This sequence comes from Odonthalia washingtoniensis, assembly GCA_032358235.1. Taxonomy (NCBI): domain Eukaryota; phylum Rhodophyta; class Florideophyceae; order Ceramiales; family Rhodomelaceae; genus Odonthalia; species Odonthalia washingtoniensis. Next base: position 11,212 of record JAULBU010049427.1, on the reverse strand, counting down.
AAGCAGCAATAGCTGAAACCATGGCTGTTAAGGGAGATCGTATGTTCCGAAAACATAGAACAGATTTGGTGTAACAAATGCAGTTGAAAATATCAGACCAAGTTCCTAGTCTAGTACAGGCTGTTAGGAAGGACACAGCTTATCTTGTTCATTACGGGCAATCTTATAGATTTTCTAAAATAGAGAATCTGACCCGTGAACTTTTTAAAAGAAAAAGGGGTTTGGAACTAGAAAACAAGATATAATATCATTTAGAGGATGTATCATCCGTTACTGGAAATGATGGAATGCAAGTTCTGACTAATCTTCTCCGAGAGATGCAAAATAACAATGGATTCAATTCTAGAAATTCCAGACAAGTGACACTTCAAATTCCAGCCTCAGTATATATATAACGGTCCCCTGTTCTCCCTCTCCAGAATATGAAATGAAAAAGTAACGAAGTTTTTATTCCAAAGGATAGTTTACGGTTTTCGGAACGTGTTGTCGCTTTAAGTAACAGTGGTTAATTTTTGAACACACGTGTCTAGAAAATATTTGAAATGGACATGAACAGTAACCGGTGTAATAATGTGAATCAAGTTGTGTGACATTATGTTGAGAAAGTTATATTTTTAAATCTGTTGAGTATGAAAAATATCTTTCATTGCTTTGATTTTTTCGTAGGATGCAATACAATGATGTTTTTGGGTGTTGCTTACTAGCAGTAGACAATAATGTATTCTGTCCTCCACTATTGAGTTTAAATAGCAGTATTTGCGGATATATTGATGGTAAAAATTTGAGTTATTATATGTAACTTGATAGTCATTACATTACGTTGTAATATTTAAAATATTGCTATTATCAGTATTAATTATAATGGAAATATTGGTAATAATATTATTATTAGTGATTACGGTATTAGCAGTAGTATATATGGTAATATGAATAATTTAATAATGGTTATATTATTATGATTGATATTATCAAGGTTATTAGTAATGTATTGAATGTAATATTTTTTAATGTTTTCGAGAATGATAATATGATGTGAACGGATTTCTGATAGTAATATCAGTAGCATTTCATGGAAAACTATTTGGCAAAGGACGTAATCGCAGTATGTTACTAATATTACTATTAGTATTATGAGTGTAACATTTTTCGATATAAGAATAAGAGTAATGAATTAATGATGAACAGATGATGATGATGATATGGATGTTTATGTGTATGCTATAAATGGTAATGATTCTACCGCAGTGATTAAAAAGGAAGTAATGTGGATGGAAGAATGATGTACTCATGGTCGTAATGAAGAATCTGGTGAAATGGATGAATACGTGGATGTTGAGGTTGGTGTTGATATGGAGAGAATGGATGTTGCGGTGAATAATCTGGGCCTGTGTATGAAAATCATAATCGCGCAGGTTGTATTTATAAAGATTTTTTACAACTTCTGCTACTAGTCGTTGTTGTTTATGTGCATAAACTGAACATTTTCAGAAAAACATGGAACGAAAAAAAGGTTGGTAAGAATAGGGTATAAAACTAAAAGTATTGTAAACCACAAGATATTCCTAAAATCAGCATTTTTGTTGTTTAAAACACTACTGTACACTTCTTGAAGCGCCGCTGTACAAAATACCACCCAATATAGTGTGAAAATGTGTCATACGTGAAATCGTGTCACGCATTATGAAGCATGTAAAACAATTACATGCCGTGTGAACAATATGTACCAAATTAGTTGTGGTAATTGTTATTACCGGACTGCACCGTCGTACTTCCCCATATCGCTTCATCGTCAACCTAAATTATTGAAGCAACGTTCAATTCTCATGATTTGTCCGCTGCTGGTGTTGCAGCAAGACGCATGCATTGGCTTGATCTCATTTATTACGACAATGATTATCTGAGTGGGAGTATTGCACAGCAGTGGATTGAAAAACAAAGGCAGTGATGAATTAAACCATCGTACACATTCAAATTTTTCCTTTACAAGCAAAAACCATCTTAATCATATAACAACAATCAATCATGACGGTTTGGCACTTCCGGAATGTGTCAGCCCTTTTCATTCAGTACAAATTACGTTATCATTTTTCGAATTTACTTCTTCAATTTTCATTCCAGTTATTAATGAATGTATCCATCAAAACAATCCATCGTTTTTCGTTATGACTCCTTTTTTATCAATAATTGCTGAACTACACACATGACATGTAAATACACAATTAATTATTACAATTCTCAAAAGATTCTTTATAATCGTAATCATTATCAACCTCATCAAAACTATGAACTTTCCTCCATGAAACGGTTGTCTATAACAGCAAATGATTATGCAATAGCATTATCATCACATGGTGGTAATGAGACAAGAATCCCGGAATGTTTGGAGTGTTTGTCAATCTTTTCAGGGATAGATAGTATACGTGATAAAATTGAAAACTGCACGGGAAACAAATTAGTAGTAATAGCTGATTTCAAGTCTAAAATTATGTTGTACATGGGCCATGTACAACGAACGCTTGCTGTCTAAAAGAATAGGGGAAATAATAACAGAAACGAAAAACGAGGAGGCTGGAACTGCCAGTCCAATTTTTTTTATGAATTATAAAATGAAATTGGAATCAATACGGCATGGAACATCCACTTTGCAATTCTTTGGAAAAAGAGGTACGTCCTGGCACGGAAGTGCGGTATTCTACCGTGCAACAAAAGTAGAAGAGGATGAATAATTGAGGAAGAAAAAGGAGTGGAGAGGTCGGGTAAACAGGAAAAGAAGGGGAATAAGAAAATAATTTGAAACAATTCCGAAAACGAGGAAAGAAAATGGTGAGGGTAATCAAACTAAGGACAACCTAGATATTGTTTGTAGATCACATCCTTCACAATGATACAACACAAGATTGTATTGAAACTGTGAGTATATTGGAAGCATGTCTGTTTAGAGTGCGGAAATAAATACCTAATAGTAAAAAATATGGGTTGTAACTGATAATGCTCGTTGTTACAAAAATAATTTATTCTCAGCAATTGGTTTTCATATTTGTGTAGAACAAAGTTTTGATTTAAAAGGTATTCTTCATCCTGCATCTCAAGATGGCAAGAACATGGTTGATGCTCATTTTGCTATTTAAAAAAGACATATTATACGGATTTGTAGAAGAACGTCAGATGGATGTTATAGTACTGGAAGATGTCGTTGACTCCCTGACATATGATTACGGGCTACCAAATACATCAGTAGAAATTATATCAATAAATCGTAACTATAACAAATTGGTACAATGGAAAAATAAAAAATATAATATTGCAAATTTAGGAAATGTTGAGGAGTTGGTATTCAATGGGATATCAGACAGTTCTTATAAATTATTACGCTATCAATATTCAGGTGGAACATATGACAAATTTATTTTTAATGTCATGGGAACTTACCAAGAGTCGTGTAGTATATTGTATAGTGCACATAATAATTATAATACTGGTAATGTATAGAACGGTTCTATCAATAGAACTGATGACACAAGCACATCATCATGCGATGAGAACGATGTTTATACAGGAGTATCAAACGTGCATGAGTAAATACATAACAAAATTGGACGTGTTAACAGAACCGGAGAAGTTGAAAACATCAGAAGAATACAAAAAAGACTTTTAGTTGATTATCATGGCAATATATTTGTAGCCGTTGAAACAGGACTATCAGTCATGACGAAAGGTGACATACACTCGTCGAAAATATGCCACTTTATTGATGATAAGACAGCAGCTTTGGATCTTGTGGCAGAATTAGAGTTGTTGGAGCGTGATATGGATGAGGATGAACAGGGGGAATTATTGATTGTAATACCACAACAATCAAAAGTGGTGAAAGAATGGACGAGATAGATTAGGAAGAAGATGATGATAACATGTGTGGGGGGTTCTACAGCGGGTTGTGCTCCACCAGTTTGGTTGAATGCAAAAAATTACTTTTGTGGTAAATGTCTTCGAAGACACTGAACGAAGACGAGAGGGGTAGACATATGATGCGATGTAAGGTTGTCATGTATGACAAACGAACATTGAGTCAGACTGTCGGTATAGCTTGCAATGCTATTAATAAGGAAGGAAGTGTGAATTTGCATACGCGAACTGAAAAAGATCTATTGCTATGTGATGTAGTTGTTCCTGCACATTTCTTCCAGATTTTATATAAGAGAGAATAGGATTCCAAGCCAAAAAGGAGTCTGAAAATGGGAGTGAATGGCATTAAAAATATGAATCAGATATTAAAAAAGTGGTTTGAAGCTGGAACTGTCGATCCAGGGAAGAAGATGAGTGTAGCAATGATGCGAAATGCTATTAGATCAGCATATCCTAATCAATACGTTATACCCAGTGAACACATAATATCTAGGAAATATGTCAACTGGCCAGGCAAATGAAGAGTATGAACAGGGACGAGGTCATAACCTCCATAGCAATGACTGCTGAACAGGAAGATAATTATGAAACAGAATATGGGGTGACACCAAATGGCAAACACGCAAATATTAGCAAACATTTGTTACCAAATGGTTACAACGACTTCATTTGTTATGATGTAGAGGAAGGAAAAATTGAAACGTTTATAACTAATGAATTAGAAGTCGATTCTGTACCATTAATGAATACTTCTAATATTGTTGAGTTATGTAAATCAAGGGGAATGAAAGAGTATGTTCGGAAACCAATGGATAGGAAATACACCGACTTGATTATGTCCATATTGGTTCATTCCCATAAAATAGCACCACGATTAGTTGAAACGGAAATGCTAAATAAAATGGAATTAACAGCGCTGAAATTGCCATTTTTCTTCCCAACTAGTTCACAAATAGTTAATAAGGTTAGTAATACGAAACGGAAATTACAGAAACATATCTGAGAAGGCCTTTTACTGTACGCTGTTTGTAATAACATAGGATTACATTTCTTTCTGAAGTAATTTGTAATATTTATGATAACATTACTGGATTTTTTTTCTGACCGTATTGTACGTACTATGTTGCTATAAGTATTATTATATAGTATTATATCTTTTCATATTGTGAGTTGTCATATGTTATGATTTAAGCATGCTATGTTATCAAAGCAGTTCTCTGTTTTTTTAAAATTATAAAGATTTTATTCTTTGTTTAACGTAATATACGCAATTATAAATAATGTTTCTCTTACTACGGTTCTTTTTTCGTACTTCCATTGCCAAAGAAATTGTCAACATGTTGAAAGTTATCATTGCAATTATTGAATATTATGAATATTATTAAATATTTTTAGTTATGACAACGACTTCTCTGTACTGTTAGGATCTATTTCCAATTTCTATTTGTACATATAGTATTTATGTTTAGATATAGTAACATGTAAGTGTTTGTCCTGGAATAAAGTTTTGGTAGCTAACAATATAAGTATTTCTATATTACTTATATTGTTTATTATTGAGTTATAGTATAGAGAACATTGTATTTAATTTATTTTTCATATTATTTCTGAATGTAATATTCATTACATCTGTTATTACCATCCACTTTTCGATTTCTGTTGGTTCAATTCATCTATTATATAATACCATGATATTCCCTTTGTTTGTATTATTTTGGTTTTGAAAATAGATAAAACCATCGTTCTCTTATTTTTTTCATACAGTACAATTATTATAAACTTATTTTACTTTGTATGTAGATGTTTACAAACTTATTGACATGTTTACCCATATTGAATGTTATATTTGCAATTATTGTTACTTAATTAAATATATTATTTATGACAATATTATTTATGACAATAGTAAATGTATACTATTTTGATTCCCGTTCCCTATATTTTGATACAAATATTAATTCATATTACTATTAGTAACAACCGGCTTTTACATATGGTATTACAAAAGTTTCCATTACAATATATGTCATCGTATATAAAAAATATTGGTTGTTGTTGAATACTTTTAGAGAATTATTATTTTCACTTTAGTTCTTACTTTCTATTCATACACTATTTATTGAAGTGGTTGCAATGCAATATTTGCTTTCTGCGCATTTTCAAGACTCTATTTATTACACTAATCTTTTCCTTTTATACATAACTCATTGATTGTGAATATATACATTATCTTTCTTTTTACAACTGGACCATAAACATGATAAGTTTAATCACATCAATACAGCCAAGTTGTTGAAGTTATTCAATGTCCTTCTCATCTTTCACAACTTATTATAATGCTACTTTACTACTGATGTTATTTTCTAAATAATTAACACATTAACAATCCAATGAAAACCACAAATAGCTTCCTTCTACTATGCACATATTTATTATACTCCATTTAAAATTATAGTACTATTATTACATTTCCTTATTATGTATAGTGTTACCTGCTTAAAAGTTATATATTATGACCTTTATTGATAACACTTATAAACATTTTTCTTACCATTGTTCTATGTTAAGTAACTGTATTAGAACAATATTATTCTAACATATGAAATGATATAAACACATTTCTTGCTATTTCATTATAACATCTCTGGTCTATTCTTATATACAGATGACATGGGTTAGTATTTTTTCCATAGTATTAATGTTCCTGCATTTGCCAAAGAAGGTAAGACTGATCATTCTTATAAATAAACAGCCATTTTGAATAACATGTTGAAAGTTAAAGAAATATTTGAAGGCAACATAGGGGCATTGGGCAGGTCTTAATAATTAACAAGATGAATCTCTTTGACTAATGTCGTTGAGAATGATTTCATTTTGGAAGACAAGAAAAAACTAAAATAACAATTAAAAGAAAAAATAAAAATTGGACATTGTTCATTACACGTGGACAGAAACGGTATGCTTAGTAATGTGACCAAAACAAATTTTTTTTACATTGAAAGATTGACGTTGTTCCTTATCATCTATCTTTTCAACTATCCTCAACGTCGTCCGTGTGTTTGCTTCATTCTTATCTTCCTATCTTTCTTTTCTTATCATTCCCCTCAACCTCTAAAGTCTTCTTCTTATCTTTTTTCATTTACAGCATATCCTTTGTACTCGTCATCTTCAACACTTACTATGTTTCTTCGTTTATCATAGCTGCAACTAATGGCTTTTCTTCACCAGTACATGTTCTTCTTACATCCTCAACTATACGTTCTTCGTATTACTCAACGTTTTGATCTTCCGCTTGATACGTTTATTCCTTTATTTCGCAATTTGCAATTTTGCATTAATTTGTTCTTGTTTTTCTTCCCTAATCTCTACTATGTAAAAACAATATTTTTTGACGTGTCACCTACTAATAATGCATACTGTGCCTCATTGTCAGTAATTTAATTGTATTGGTTTGTACAGCTTTTACCTTGCTATATACAACTTTTTTCAGTTTCTTATTCAGTTTCTACGCTTGCATTATGTATCGGTTTCATATCTTACTACTTTGATTATTGTAACTGGGTATGTATTACACTTTTTTACTCTATATGTGTGCAGCTTACTACACCGACTCTAATCGTTGGAAGTTTATGATAACTTGTTCACAATTACTATTTATTCATTATTTCTAATATTAATCATTCTATGTAATTACTACTTACCAATACTTTTACATTATTCAACTATTTAATTTCAACTATATAACTTCATTTCATTATGTTCTGTGTTAATTGACAATAACAATACGAACAAATTTATTACATTTCAGAAATATACTTATTGTTTATTAATTATGAATAATAATACATATTATTTATATTACATAGCGTGCCACATTATCATAAAATTTCATATATTTCGGTGTACAGATTTCAACAATGTGATATAATACATATATTTGTTTTCTATTCACTAACTGCATTTGCCGTATGGTGCCCTGTTCGGTCTACATCATTATATTTCGATAACTGTTTTATCCATCATACAAATTTATACAGCTCAAAAAATAATTTCAACCGATTGGAAAATTACAAAATTTTACTAACAATTATTAATTATACTATATCCCTAGTCTGAAGAGTACAGTATCCATATATCTTATAAGTAGGAGGTATGGAAATTTGCATAAAATGTGATAGTGTCCGAAATAGTTGACCGATTTCTTAGTTATTGATTTCAATCGAAATGAGAAGAAGAGTTCTATGAATTGGTAAAGTCTAAACATGGAGCCGATGTAACTCTATGAAGTTGCAGGGGTTCTAATTGTCATGTACACTTGGTACAGTAAGACCGGTCAATGTACAGGAAATGGGTGGACAACGGGGGTTGTTCTGAGTACCAATTTCACTTGTAGGTGGTAGATTGAATCTGGAAACGCTCTGTTCGTAGGGGAGAGACATTGGAGAAAAGATGTAGTGCCTTTGTGCAATTAGGCATGCAAATTTTAGAATCCCTTTCTTTCATTAACACGTTTTCATTAGCACGTTTTCATTATCACGATTTCATTTACACGTTTTCATGTTCACGTTTTCATTTTTTCAACTTCCATGTAGTATTTATGCTACTGTACAAAATTAAACTTACTTCTTCAATAACAACGATGAAACATAATACCTTTTATATATGTATTTAAAAAACACAACGTGAAGCCAAATCATTTAAAGTATTGTACAACATTATTATTATTAATTATATACCTTCTAATTTAGATGAAACAATCACCACACATTGTAACTGCAACGATTTTTTCGTTTATTATTTCTACAATTTGGTAACATGTCACAGTGTCACATGTTTGTTATCAATCCTTTAATTTTATATTTATTTATTCCATTTATGTTTTATATTAAAGACATGCGAGTATTGATTACCCCACAGCAACAATTTCTTTTCAGATAATTCATCATAAACATCAATAAATTTTACGCATATAATTCACCCTACTCCTTATTCCAAGATAGCTCCTAAAGTTCTTCCTTAAATTTCATATCTACTGATATTCTTTCATGAGGTCCCTCCCGCTTGTTTCTGTTCCAGTTCATAACATATATACGATTATCCTGATCAAAAAACCATTGCTTCCCAACTTCCGTTTTTGACCGAAATGCGGACCGGTGTTTTACCAACTCCTCACTTCCCAGGTATTGCTGAATAATTTTACAATACCAAGTACCTTCTTTCAAACAATAAGTCATCTGAAATTTCAAAAGAGGTTCTTTTAATGCACTACACCCTTCTTTATCATATTTCTCTTCCATTCCGTCGTTTCTATCATTTGTTTTTTCCTCTTTGCTTTGTTTTTCCAAATCATTATTTTCGTTTTTGTGTTCATGTCTGCCACACCTACATATGCCTCCTCTAAAATCACTAAGCATGTTTACACATATATCATACTGTACTCTCATTGATTTATTTGTAATAATTCCTTTCTCTATTACGTCCAACATATATCTTGTCGCCTTTTCTTCAGCCAATTTTTCCAATTTTTCAAAAGATGTATCGCTTTCGTTTCTAAATATTTTTATCCCTATGTCACGTAGAATTTCCAATCTACATCCAACAAAACCCCATTCACAAGACCATCTAAAAACCTTGCCCTCTTTAATTTGTTTCCCTACGTGCACAGATTTTATTTTTTTCCTTCTCTCTTCTCATTGTTTTTCTCTTTCTTAATTTCTTCTTCTTCTTCTTTCATAAAATATGCACTCATATTCCTCTTATTCGAGCTTTCCTATACGTCCCCATTCTGTTATAATTAATACCTTTAACAATTCCTGTACTTGATCGAATATTTTCCTGGTTGTTTGACACATCCACTGCTGCTTCCCTTCTTATGTCTTCGCTAACATTGTCATTTTCTTTCGTTGTATTGTCTATGACATGTTCTTCGTCACTATTAATTATTTTGAAATAGAACATATCTTCCTCATTTTCTTTTCTTGTTCCTCCATGGTCACTTCCGTCAATGCATAGTGTTTCTTCTTTCTTGTTCCCTTTTTTAACTTTATCTTGTTCTTCAATCTGCATTAACACATTATTACAATCTTGTAACCAAAAGGGGAATTGTTAGTACGTTACTATGCTTTTATTATTTGATTCTCTTTTCATTGTCATTTCGCATTCTCTGTCGAATTTCGGTTTTCGTACTGTCATAGTCTCATTCAGCTGAAGTAGTTGTTGTTTATCACAATTATAAAATTTTACTATTGTTCAGATGCTTTATTCTCGGTACCTGTTACCATTCGTAAAAACAACTCCAAGCATGTTTTTTCCAACCCGTTTTGTTTTCCCTGCTTATACTGCTATTCATATCATTGTCTTGCACTTACAACGTTATACATAACAACTTATGATATTATAACACGTTCTGCTACTGTAGTCTTTCACGTACCACAATCAGGCTGCATCATTTCTGCTGTAATATGCACCTCAGTGTTTACAAATATAATACTGTACATTCTTTACATTGCGTGGTCACTCTTTTCTGTAAACCGCTTAATAGCCTCCTTGTCACAGTTTCTTTTATGTGACTATCTCTCCATACATGAATATTTTGCATATTTTCTCATTTTCTTACTCTCCATTCATGTTATATATGGCATCGTAACACCGGGCCACGCACTAATATCAAATGTGTTAAATATCGATGTATCTGTTGCGTAATTAAGCTTCAGTTAACTACATGTTGCCTTACAACCTTCCCATGTCACGTTTCCATCTTTCTGTATGACCGTAACTGGGACCTTGACCGGCTGCCACTAACAAATGCCTAAAAGGACGCCAGCATTTATTTTAGGTCACAGGTCACGTTGAGAGGCCGGAGGCGTGAACGCGGCAGAATGAAGGGAAGGGAATCCACCAAAGAGGGTAAAATAAAAGGAACAAGAAGCTGATTGGTTGAAAAGGCAGCCAAAGAAGAGGGTGAGAGGGAGAAGCAAATGACTAGCGAATTGTGTGACAACCGTATGAGCAGTTAGAAATCGCCGCTAAGTAGTCAGAGCGTCGCCAACCGTCGCCATCTAGAGGCGGCGTACAGTAGGTATTCCCAATCAACGGCCAGTATTATTACATATGTGATCGATATACAAAGACGTAATTGGGACCTTGGCGGGCTGCCACTAACAAATGCCAATTATGCGCGACTGATGGTATCAGCATTTGACTGCAGGACGCGGTCAAAGAAGAAACGTGCAGGCGGAGTATGAAGCGTAAGGGTGTCGACGTAGTGGCGAAAGAGGACCTTGGCGTCCGAATGGTGCGAGAGTCGTAG
>JAULBU010049416.1:0-13114 GCA_032358235.1 Odonthalia washingtoniensis | reverse complement strand
TATAATCAATTTAATACGCAAATAATATTGCTGCAAATATACAACTAAAATTCAGTAATCAGGAATCCCAAATTTTTAGTCGTCCACAACTGTTCCGAGTCCATTGACCTTTCGTTCTCGATTCCACAATAATTGGGCTTACGGCACTCTTCTCATTGGCAGTTCAAGCCCATCTTTTAAGCTACCATTCCATTGTTTTTACTATGAGTCTCCATTGGGCAAACGGAAAATGAGCATCCAAGATGACGGCTTGTTGAAATCATGCGAAAACGAGGAATTATCATTGGAATTGGACTCTGTACGAGCGGCATTATTGGTTCGATCTCTTGCAGTCTCGCTATGCTTCTTGGATGGTTTTACTGGTACAAAACCAGTCGACGAAGTCATAACGATTTTGAGAGACGAGGACTTTGACTGCAGGCTGTTTGTTGAACTGGTATTAAGTATGAAAAGTTGTCATGATATAACATCTAGAATCCTTCAGGACCAGGAACGAACGTGAACACTTTATACATATGTATGGTGGTATTTACATAGGTAGTATCTATTGGCATGTAATGAATAAATCTTACCATTAATATGATGATTGCAATTGTTGCTATAGTAGATGAAATTGATTCGTTCCAAATGAGCTTTCCCTTCACGTACGGTAAATTCCGTCATGCGGAATGATGTTGCAAGACGTAAGCTACGAGGAAAATGTAAGAAAAATAAATTTAGTAGTAGTAGTACATGGCTGTACGGTTATTGCCCGCATTAGCTTGTAGTACACAATAGCACTGTGAAATATGTTTTTAAGTGCAGTGAGATAAGGGAGAGATACTAGCTTGGTAAGGTAATTGTCATGAAAAAGAATGCTTCCTACCGGTAAAGATGAATGGGGGAAGAAAGAGAATTGGTAACAGAGTTGCATTTGCATTGGTGTGATTCAGATGAAAATACGTAATAGTAAAATAAATAGACAGTCATGTTAAGAATTCCCACTTGGAAATGAAATGTAAAAATTTTTGAATTTGAAATCCGTCCACGTGGATGGAGTGAAAATGGAAAAAATATCCGATAATTTTTTATTAAAAAGACTATTCGGTAATTTTTACATTTTCACTCCATCCATGTGGATGCATCACAGCATGGAGAATGACATACATAATTGGAATGGGTAATTTCAAAAAATATGGATTGTATTGATACTTGATACAGTCTTGTAATTGAAAACAAATGTTGGCCCTCATGTTGTGAAGGGTAATACATACACCGGACTGCATAATTTGGATACCTTTTTTATCTTGCTTAAAAACACAATCAATCACTGTGTTGCTGTTTATTCAACTGGTCTTGTCATCAACAGCACCGTCTAACAACTTCTCCGTTCTTCAACAATAGATATGAATAAGAATGGAAAGCCGTGGTAAGAAATATTTCCGTCAGGGAGGTTTCAAGGACTATCACAAGATGAAGAATTTTCACCAAGATCTGGTATTGGAAGTACACTCCGTATTGGGGAAGGGGGCGGACAAGGACAGAGCGTGAAACGGCGGTCCGTTAGGTAAGAAGAAGTATCCCAAGAAAAAACGCAGAGGAGGACGCCAAGTAAATATAGAAACCGACTTCACAAGTGGAACTCTACGACCATCACCAAATTCCTCCCATAATCGAAGTAACGCGCGACATTCCTCTTATAACGATGGATGTTGATAAAACGGAGTCAAACAACGAATATTTTCGCCACAGTCTTCAAGGAGAACTACAGCGAGTATTTACAGTGAATCTGGAGCACGGTTTAGTGAATCAGCGAACGGAGAACTTGTTGTATTGAGGAGACAGCTGAGTAGAGCTACAGCTGATCTGGATGATGTTGTCGTAAAACTGAATAGAATTAAGATAGAAGTGAAAGCTGGTTAAGAAAATATATTACAATTAGACACTGAGAAGAGCGCCCTTGCAACGAAAAACAATATGCTTGAAGCCGAAAATGTGAAGCTGCGAAGTGAAAACAATGCTATTCTATAACTGAACTAAGAGCTCATGGGGAAATTGGCACAGAGCAAGGAAGGGACCCGAATGGAAAATCTCAGAAATTATATACCCAAAAAGTTCGTCGGAGTTGCACTGAAGGTCGACACAAGTTTATTATCATGGGAAAGGAGGGAATATTATCAACTAAAACATTTTCAAAGTACACAAGAACGATTCTGGGAATAACGTGCAGAGTTTTTGGAGACGATGAGTGTTAGTAACGCCGATTGGAAGGGTATGTTTTCCCATAACCCTTTCGTACTCGGAGATAGAAAAATGGACTACTCGGCTTCCTCTGATAGTTATTTTCACATTTGGAAAACTATTGTAGAAGAAGAATTGAAATATGAATGATGGGATATATGTTTTACAACAAATGAGCTGAGAACAGAGCTGATTGAAACCTTGATGAATAAAAAAGCCCTTATATTCAGTTTGAAGCAGAAGATGTCTGATACACTAAGCTACCGGAAAATGACAGCTCGGAACATACTATTCAATACTATAGACTATAGAATGTGTGGTGCCAAGCACAGCCTGTCTGCGATGGATATTTGGAAGAAGAGTAGGGAAGTTTTAGTTGCGAAAGAAACGTTTATTAGGAGAATTGAAAATGAGAATAAATATGATTATACGTGGTGGCGATGCGCCGATCTTTCGATGGTAACATACTTTGGGAAATTACCATGCATAATGCAGGCTGGACGAAACAACTAGCAGTCATCTGTTGAAGAGGATGAAGATGGTAGCAGAAGTAATGACAAAGATGAGGATATGCTAAAATTGTTCCGTAATGCAGTTGGTGTATCCATACTGCATGATATATTGGATTTTACACCAAACGTTGATCCAAGCAGTATTGTCGATAGGACTATCATGAGCATTGCAAGGTTGGACGCTTGCATTCATCCCATAATTTAATTCCTTAAGGCCCAAGAAAAACGTGTTGGATGGACGCAGATTAATTATATGTCTGTGCTTGAGCGGACTCTTCCGGAAACAACCAGCCAAGTTATAGGATGTAATAGCAAATTGGTGTCGATATGGTCAGAAGAATAATTGCAACTCCGACAGTTCTTGTCGACTGATGTAATTGGAGAACGAAGAAATGATGTCATGAATATGGAGCGGAATGCGACTGCTATAGTTGCTCTCCCGAGTCGCGACCATGAATTTATTGTAGTCGGTCACAAATGGTTTGCAAAATATATATTTGTACTAAACTCGGAAAGATCTATGATTCCTATATTGCCGAAATTGCTTAAATATGTAATGAGTGGTCCACCATCAATCTACTTTGTTATTTAAATGTCGTAACAGAGGCCATCAGAAATATGGAGGAAATATTTAATGCAGAAGCAAGTGATGGTGATAATGAAGAGGATTGCATACAAGAGGATTACATGGCCAGGATTTAATTGAAAACCAGTTGCATGATTTGTTGGGAGCAAATAACCAATTAAGTGAAATTCAGCCTGATGACATAGATAATGCGGATAAGACATCTGCTATTGAGAGGCAATTAGAAAGAAACAACCCAATGAAAGTTTGGCGTGACATTGAATTTAGTGAAACAGTGAACGCCCAGGATACAATGGAACGGAAAAAATGTGCGAGGGGCAGACGTATCTTGGAATATGAAGAAGAGTCACACGACGAAGACATGCTACCCGGCGATACTGATACTGAAAGCTTATATGTGGATGTTAAAGACATAACTGGGCAAAAAGGGCGGATAGAAGCGGCGAATGAAGTACAACGTCATTTCAGAAGTAGCGACACTGTCAGTGGATCTTCCACCGGTTTTGCGAGATCCAGTGGAAGGCTTTTGAGGAAAACTAAGACGAAGTAGATAGTATAAGAAGTCGGAAAAGATTGATTTTTATCTTTTCTATGGGACATCTATTTATCTTATGTGGTTTGCGTTATTTTACTGCGTACCGGAATGATTTGGGAAGATGTGTGGAATACAATATAAATGTAAAGAGTGCAATGTTTATGATGGAAAATTAAACATGGAATTGCTATATTTGTTATGGTGCATGAGTAAATATATATATTGTTCAAACATCAGACGTTTACTGCAAGTCGCAGCTCATTTTGACTTTCCCTGTAATCGTTGGATCTCTGTAGAAACGAATAATGTAGAACCAGTGATGAGTCAATGTCAGTTCATCTGATAAGTAATGAACCGCAAAATTTTATCGCAGGACGTGGACAGACCCCGCAATAGTTACGAATGTAACATACCAAACCATTCTGATGCTGTCATACTGTTATGTTTGTCACCGTGTCACTGTTTGTTTTGTGAGGCTGTATACTCCACCTCTTCGCCCGTTTCCCAACGAAGGCAAACACAACGCAGAGCAATTTCAACACCGTCTGTGGGAGAGGTTGGTTCCGTGTATTGGACAAAGGCCATTTCCCTGGAATCTGTTTTCATTTTTTGCTTTGCATGGAACAGTAGAAGGACTTTTGCAACCCACAGTTGTGGATCATTGTCAGAACAACCTTTTATCAACACGAAACTGTTTCTTACAGCCTTGCTCGCCCCAAATTAGTGTGAATCCAAAATGCATTGCTTAAATTTCTTACAGACTTCATTCCTGGGAAATGTGAATAGGTTAGGTTCTGCATCGTAATGTTTCAGAGTAGGTATGAAGCCCCCTAACACGAACCCAGATTTCGCAAACGTAATCGCTATGTAATTGTCTACTGTATCGACATTGTTTTCTTCGAGCTATTTACGTAGGACTTTTGCAAAGGTGTTTAGCACATACGATTTGAAAATGGAATGTAATGTTTTCTAGTATTGACTACATTTGTAGCGAAGCGTTTAGGCTGATACTTAATTACCATGTTCATAGCCATGGACGATGTTATGCAACGAGACAGTTTCCCCGTCTCGTACTAGGTGGGGATCATATATCGGATAGATTCATCATTAATACTATCGAGCCTGGCAGAAATATGGTTTGAGAGCAGCTGTCTCATAGTGGGGTCTATTCTTGCAACAGATTCATCCATGCTTATAACGTCTCTTTTTTATGTTGTTCTATAAGCCATTTCTATGAATAGGTTGAAATGTTTGAAAGGTGCAGCATCAAGCATGTCCATGTTTCTAAATTTCTTCAAATCTTTGACGAGATAGTCTAAAAGGTGATATTTTAAAGTGAATAAACAACCACCAGCAGTATCTTCAAATGAGTCAGTCATCAACTATTTAAAAGTAAAAACGTCACCCTGCTGTGTTTCCAGTTCGTTTTCAGACCATCCTTACGTAACATTATCGGACATAACAACATCAACAATATCTGAATAAGCGGTACAAACCTTTGTTAGAGGTACTTCCTCATCATAGCCTTTAGCACGATCCACCCAGGCTTCAATGAAAGGAAAAACCATGTACAACTGTCTGTACTTTCCCCCTCCAGCATTCCGCGTACCTCATCTGTTGAAAATATTCATTCAATAGCGAGGACGATTTCTTCTTTAAAAAATCAATATACAGACCTGGTAGTAAATAGTTCTTCTGTATGACAGCTAGTATGGACTTAGAGGCTCGAAAAATGCTTGTCTTCATTGATAACAATTTCATTTTTTCCTTCATTGAACCGCTAGGATGTGACTATGTTTCCGATGACAAATAGTTGATAAAGCAGTTCTTAACCAGTTTTGATAGTCCCAGGTGTATATTGTGCAATGGTTTCAAGGGATAAATTGAATACACATCCTGACAAAACATGCTTGGTTTTCCCTGCATGTCTTCTAGAAATGACTTCTTCGGTGCTAGAGAACTATCTGCTAGTATTCCGTCTGCTTCTTTGATGAGACGTATTCCATTTTCTGGTTCACCACTACTCTTACATTCTATAGCTTCTACTGTGAGATGCTGAATGTCTTCACGTGCATTTTTCGTTCCGTCCATATTTCGTAGTACAATTTCCAGCCCGTTCATCATATTTTGCATTGTTCCCAGACATCTACAACACGGTCTTCTGACCAAAGTTCCATGTTAAATGGCGGACGTATCTTTGCATTCAGATAGGTCACAGTAATATGACACAATGAGCTGGAAACAATTCCACAAATTTCTGTTAGAGAGGACTTGGAAACCAGAGCGAGCATGTGTTTGTAGCGGTGATAGTATAGATGCCAAAGATTTGTGTAGAACATCCATTTTTGCAGCCATACCATCGGATGTAGATGTCAACGACACGTTATCTAGGAGAGAAACTGTGTCGGAAGAAGTGAACCCATGGATTGAGAAATTATCATATGATTCGGACAAGTTGACATCTGCTGATATTGGTCGGTATACAACGGGGAGGAACCCAATAAGTGTATATCCGTTTTCGATGAGGTAACGCCTGAGTTGTGCGATGAAGTTTAAAAATACAGCGTCGACGGGATATGCAACAAGAGCGTTACTTTTCAATGATATCGCACTTTTGTCGGAGTATATTTGCATGACACCAAGGAATTATTGCGGGTATATGCCTTCATCCTACACCCATATTACTTTGTCATCCACATCCTTCGACATCATGACTTCACGCCGCTTCATTTTGTACAGATATTTGAAGTATGCAGTCTGTGATGGGTGAAAACTTTTCTGATGTGATGAAACAGTGTCCTTAAAAACTGTTTGATGTACAATATCGGTTAAAGCTGCCAGTTCTACTTGCTTTTTCAGGACATCAATAACATTCTTTATATATAATACAGGCTGGTAATTTTCACATGCATGTTCTATTACCTCACGCCGGAACCCGTCACGAACCAAGTTATCATTGTGATCCTTGTGTACAACAGCGAGGAATTCAGCGTAATTCTTTATAGTAGCAGTCAACTTGGAGACATAGAACTGTTCTTGACGTATTAGGAAAAGCAGTTTGTTCAATGATTTTTGACACCGTTTGATATACTTGGGATGGTGACAACAGCATCTGGAATCTGATACCAAAACTTGTTCAAAGCTTCCGCATTCGTCTGCTCCTGTATGTCGTCTGGTAAATCTTTTCTTCAAGTGCAATATCATTGGGTGGGTCTACTGACTCACAGCCAACGTGGTGGGTTCTCGCACTTCCATTCCTCACCGTATCACCATATGCTATACGGACGGCTGACGAGTGTTGGAAGGTATTAACCAGCTGGGTAATACAGTTACATGTTGGATTATATTTGCATATAGCAGTGAACTTACTCAAACGGAAAATGGAAGTTCTGTGATGTAGACAACCAGGTCTTTTGTATTGACAATGATGCATTTCCTTTCCCATGGTCATTATTGCTAAATCTGTAACAGGTTACACTTAATGTATAAATGTTTAAATTTAAGTAGATAAAACAATTTTCTAGTACAGGATGATGCATAACAATCACGATTAATTACTTACGATCCACCGTATCTCCAGTAAATCATCCCACTGGCTCTATATTTGGCATATTTTCCAGTTGAATAGTATTTTCCTTTATTTCCTCCAACAAGTTGTTTCATGAAACAGAGAACAATACTGTTTCGAACTGTAGGGGAAGTTACCCAAATTCTCCCCCAGGAGGCAAGAATTAGGGTAGAAGTAGCGGTACAATAGTTGAACTATTGAACGAAAAAATCTTGAAACAGTAATACATTATCGTTCGTAACGACAATTTTTCAATTGTACTCACTTATTTCCCGCTCTATTTTGAAATTCCGAAACGGAAACAGTAATTACGAGACTGTATTTCCCGCGAGACACTCATAGTGTAATGATAATTTTCATGTGGGCCATTACTTAAAAGTTCTCTTTCAATAAAAGTGTAATGGAAAAGCACTGCACTACATTCTGGGGAATTTTTTTGGGATTATCCCATTCACGTGGATAGAAATTTGAACACAGTACATTCAAAAAAAATCGTATATATTTAATATACTTTTGAAGTATTTCTTACAGTGCCTACAACCTTCAAACAGTACTCAGAATCAGACTGCCTCCGGAGGAAAGTCTGACGTAGCAATCTTGTTATCGAAAGAACGTCTCCTACTTCACGAAAAAACTTATCTGAACAGAGTATTGCATTTTAATTTCAAATATGAAGTAATCACAATAACAATCAACATCTCCAATTCAACAGAACAAATTCAACATAATAAGCATTTCCATTCACCACGCCCGTTCCGTCATAAGACCATTCAATTCCCCCTATCCATTTCTATTCAAAAACACACACCTCAGCATTTTGAATACTATTGAGTATTCGTTAGTAACGACCTTTCATTGAAAAAATAATATAAAACCATTCATCACCTTCAATGCAATCATACAACAGGAAAATCTGCAACTTTTACCCTCCAACTTCACCAATACGACTTTTTCTTTCAACAATATCATCAACTACCACCGACATCACAACTAATATGATGCAAGGACTACTGGAATTCGATGAGGCTTGTTCTCGCAAAGCACAACATTTGCAGGATTCAACTTGAAATAAAACAGCAGAGGAACGAGGGATGAAATAAGGGGATTCTGTACTCTTGCCAGGGATATGCAATGGTACATTTGTAATGTATGGTGTAGCCACACTCAGAGGTGCTGGGGAGGCAAGTACGGATGGACTGCAGCAGCACTTAAATTGGACCCCTATCATCAGAACAGGAAAGGAGGACCATGTTGTTATAAAAACGTTCTAATCGTCTCCCTGGCGAGATAAATTAAGTATCCTTTCCAAGAATTTCCCAAGTTTTCTGCTCCAAGACTTCTAGAAGATATGGTAAACGATGGATATTTCATCTTGGAGTCGGAGAGTCTGGTGACATATGTGTATAGTGGAAGAGATGCATCATAATCGATGTATGGTCAGACAAGTAAAACATCTCGTGCTGATGATTAACAGATGGATAAACAATCTGGTACGTGAATCGTTGTTCGTGAGTTCAACTTGGAAGAATATGAAGATATGGATATAAGGATGACCATATTTCAAATAATTGATGTCGACACCCCTCCTTGTGATATACATAGTGATCATCGAAATGACATCATGGATTCTCTAAAGAAGCAAGGATTTTGTCTCGTATAACGACATCAATGGAGACCAACAATCTGAGCAAGAAAAAAAGGGTGGAGAAGTTTGAAGAGTTGACCGAGATGAAGAATAAAAAAAGACACTTGAAGTATGAGCATGCAGTGTACATGATTGATAGGAGGCATCCAGAATCCTGTTTGTGTGAACTGGCTGCAGCATCCAGCCCCCAGTACGCTTGGGTACTCAAGCATTTCCGGGTCTGTGCATTACGCCGAAAATATGGTATTCCTTTAAACGCTTGTTCAAAGCATCATCAACTACTCCGTTAGTTCCGAATCACAATATAACGTTCCATTCCACTATGTGCCGATTATCGATATCATTACTGATCTGATGAGAGCTAATTTTCTTCGATGTAAAAGTCGAGCTCAGTATGAACGTTCTGTTCGAGTGGCCAAGTTCTTTATTAACGATCATCAGTAATTGGTATTATCAAGCCCTTCAAGGAAATTGGTGGATCCAAGACGAATGGTACGTTAAGTTTGGATCATGTCGGTGACGCAAAATTAATGACGGCTGAACTGGTTTACTTGCCGTACATGGTGTCATCGGCCAATGAGTACATCACAAATCCCGAAAGAGCATCACATTTCAATACGGCAGCAGTCTACAAAGCATTGTCATCTTTCCGAATGGTATCAGCGACATATTGCAAGCCATCATGACTGATGTCATGTCGTAGGAAGAATTTATGCTCATGGGTGTAGAACATTGGAAAGGAGCTCAAATGGACATCTTGCGTCGGTTTACAACGCAGATGAAATTATTCAGCCATGATTTCAATAATAAGAAGAAAAGATGAGCTAAAGAGATTTTAAATGAGGAAAGAATTGATTCCAAATTGTCAAAAGTGCGGAAGCATTACAACCTGGTGAAAAGTAAGTCCTGGAAGACTTCAGGAAAGACCTGAACGTCTGGAAAATTGGGAAAGGATGTTCCTGTACCACAGACAACAGCAAGAACTAGAACTAAAGAAAAAGTTCCTTCTAAAGCTGAAAAATCAATCGTCTTACCAGACAATGAAGATGACAGTGGAACAGATGATGAAAGTGTTGATGACAGTGGAACAAGAGCTAGCGGTCAAGGATCACCGATATCGAAAAAAATGAAAGAGAGAGAACAATAGTTTAAAGACTAAAAACCCGAATACCGCAGGAAGAGATAAAAAGAAACAGAAAGTGGAGACATCGTAAATGTAAGGATGACCTCTATCAAGAACCTCCGGTAGGTTATCCGGCGGCTACATTTCAAGATAAAAACACGGAATCTGGTTTCATTTCCAACGCTAGACTCTCTCCAGGATTTCTTGCTTCTTCCTCACGTGCTGCAATAGGTGATGACGCAGCGCATGGTGATTTTATTCACAAACTGGTCTGTTTCTTGGTACTACTCAACCATTGTGCGGAAAACTTTTCAGCAATCAGGATGTGTTTTTTCTTAGATAAATGGCGTGGTTGCTGGGAAAAAACAGTCAGTTAACGGAGGGTTTCATAATAAGAGACGACAATGAATATTGGAATCGGGCTTACAAGAAAAGGAACGAAGGGTATGCGGAAGCATATTTCGGGAGGAGCGGCACAGCGTTGTGGGCCGACGGCTACTGTATTATGCCAGGTATTGCGGATCCATTCCCAACTCTAAGCCACATATTGGATAAATTGAAAATCCCGGACTCCTTCCCCAAAGAATCGTTTAAAGATTTTCATCAATTTTCGGAGGAGACCTTTCCAGAAGAGGAGCACCGTCTAAATGAAGCTAATCGCAACTTATGGGTTCCTATAGTTAATTTTGCTGTTGAAAAAGATGACGAGCAGGACCAAGATGCCGATATCGGCCGTTACTCGTCAACTCTGGAACTACTGACAGGACACATGGAAAATGATGAATCTCGAGTATGGTCCGCTAGAAGACGTGCTGCATTAGATGTATGGCTCGCATACCTGGCCACATTTATGGGGTTGGATGGTAGCGGTTTAGGTTCAGGTAATACTCTAATTCCAGTAACTGGTGGACTATATGTTCTGACAGGTAAGAATTGCCCTGCTCAGGCTGGACAAAACGATTTTGTGGTGAAGGATCTTAGAAATCCTGGATTCTTCATAATGGTCACTGGGAAGGACGGTTGTAAGCTCAATATATGCGCTTCCTATCATAAGTTCGTCACCTGTAATCCAGAAAGTCGTTCTAGAGTCGCGTAAGCGTAGAAACTGGAACCATTTGAAATTCCTCCATATTCAGTGTTCGTTGGACATGTACATGTACAACATTTATGTGCACAGTTCAGTGGTATTCATTGCTTGCGGTATCACATGTACGTTATACCAACAGACTAACAATCGGGTGATTATATTGCCTTCGATTATGATGCTAGTTTAATTTGATGGGGAGTGAGAAAGAATCAGAAGATGAGACAAATAAGGATGAGCAGAGGACGACGAAGGTAGCCTGGGCAGAGGACGACATTGGAAATTTGGAAGCAATGTTGATGGTACCCTTTAGACAGCTTCATTACCGGAGAATTCCCTTGATGACACATAACCGTATATCATATTTCAAAATAAATTCATTGTTTAAAGTATTTGTAAACTGTTCTTTTCTAATTGCAGAAATTTCTCTGAATTAATCCCATTTAATCCAATCATATGGACTGGTATTCACTTTCCTACTCAAGAAGAACACTTACTACCGAATGAGTCAGGATGTAGCCTACTTGAACTAATTACCATATACGGAACGATTCGATTCCGAGTCCCCTGAAATTGCTGTTCAACAGCAAGTTTCTCCGAGTATCAAGTAGATACTCGAAGAAAATTCAGGGGGGAATCATAGAAAAGATTCAACCATTATGGTTGAACCATCTACGTTTTCTATACAACGTCTATCTCATTTGTGGCTGACTCAGCCTCGGAGTTACTCGGAGTCAGCCACAAATTGAAAATGATGTTCCATTTTTGGCTGATATAAGTTATATCAGTCAGAAATTGTATCATACAGTTATGATAACTTGAAGTTATATTAATGATATAGTAGTACTGCTCATATTTGTGGCTGGCAACCACAAATATGACGAGTACTACTTAGGTTAAAAATTTGGAAAAAATATTATTATATATTTTCATCCACATGGATGGACTGAAAATGTCAAAATTATCGAGTAATTTTTTATTTAAAAAATTATTGCATGATTTTTTGCATTTTCAGTCCATCCATGTGGATGGAAATTTATTATTTTTTTTCCTGAATTTAGTACAGTACGTTTTTCCTAAACGTTTCTTAAAAGAAAATTTTTCTCACCATCTACATGGATGGACTGAAAATGTAAAACATTATCCAATAATATTTATAATAAAAAATTACTCGATAATTTTTTGAACATTTTCCCCATCCAGGTGGATAGAGAAAAAAACATTTTCCCAGAATGTTGTGCGGTGCTAATCTCTTACACGTTTCTTAATACATATAATATTTATTAAGAAACGTTTATATTATATTTATTTTCCCATTACATGTCCAAAACCATTTCATTATAGTCATGTTATGAACGGATCAAAAATGGAAATATTTATACAATAATTTTTTATTTAAATAATTATTGAACAATTATTTCAATTGTGACCCAGGTTGATGGAATTTTGTTTTATACGTCAAGTCGTTTTATATTATACTATTCCAATACAATGCAACCTGCGGAGACGACTACCACTACAAACAGTTCACGATTTCAGGATTACGAAACACATTGCACAATCCATTTATACCATCGTCCACTCCTTCAATTAATTACACCCGTCACACCCGTTCCAGGTTCCCCTTCCCCCGCACAACCTATATCGTAATTCATCTCCCAACAGCCGCTTCGCCAATCGTCAGCACATTGCACCCGTTCCCGAAGGACACATCTAAATAACTTGTGAATTTGAAATACATCTACATCCATGGAACTCCTCAGAAACGATTCACCACCAACCGCGGACTAGGTGTCTGTCATCCAACAGCATGAAGAAGAAAAAATCTCAACTGTGACCTT
>JAULBU010049405.1:0-13120 GCA_032358235.1 Odonthalia washingtoniensis | reverse complement strand
GCAATACTGGCTAGCTTCGAAAAGGCGCACGGACAGGATTTGATTTCTGACCGGCGCGAGCTGGAACTTGAAAAGCCGGACGGACTGGAAGCGGAACTACGCAGACGATTCGAAGCAAAGCGTGCTCGGGAGGAAAAGGCGAAACTTGAGGCGGAAGCCGCAGAAGCGAAAGCAGAGGCTGCGAAGGCTCAGGCCGCACTCGCGGAAGCTAACAAGCCGCCAGCGGCGCCAGTGGCCGCGCCCCCGTCCAACGTGGAGCAAGGCCCGTGGAAGGAAGCCGGAACATCCGTAGCCGTTGCGGAGCCGGTCACCTCTACAGAGGTTCACAATCAGGGCATTGATACCGAGTGGAAAGAGTTCAAGTCCGCATGTCTGGCAGCATTCGTTCCGCTTAAAACCGCCCGTGAAGGTCTGAAGCACAGCAAGAACATCGCCAAAGCCATGATCTTCGCGAACGCCATCAACAAAGTGTGGAAGGAGGAAATGCAGTGAAGATCGTCGGAAAAACGCAGAGCGGGTATCTGATGGAAGTCGGGACTTATGAGCTTGATGAAATCACCGGATGCGGATGCCGAAGTGATAATCGATTGCAGATCGGGAGCGAATTCACCGCGACAAAATCATTCCGTCACCTCGAAAGCATTCGGTATGCAGCCGAGCAGCGCAAGAACATGGCCACTCAACTGCGAGCCATGGCGGAGATGATCGAGATTATTCCCGATGCGATGGAGATTCCTGAACCGCCCAAAGCGGTAGAAACGGAGGGCGCGTGAAGATCTATCCCGAAATGCTTCAAGGTTCGGACGAATGGTTCAAGGCCCGCGCCGGACGCCCGACTGCTTCCAACTTCGACAGGATCATCACACCCACGGGCAAGGACTCGTCACAGTGGGACGGATTCGCTATCGACCTGATGGCCGACTGCATCCGCCCGGATATGGTGGACTTCGTTGGCAACCGACACACCGATCGTGGCAATGAGCTCGAACCGGAAGCGCGGGCAGAGTTTGCACGGATCATGGAGATGGACGTCAAGCAGGTTGGATTCATCACCCGCGACGACGGCATCGTCGGATGCTCGCCGGATGGTGTGCTACATCGAAACGGCAAGCTAGTCGCCGGGCTGGAGTTGAAATGCCCGCTGGCGAAGAACCACGCGAAGTATCTGGTCGAGGGCGTTTTACCGAAAGACTATGCTCCACAGGTTCACGGAGGGATGGCGGTCACCGGGTTGGATTACTGGTATTTCATGAGCTACTGCCAAGGCATGAAACCGTTCATCCTCCGCGTGGAGCGTGATGGATTCACCGCCAAGGTAACCGATGCTCTCGACCGCTTCCTCATTTACTATGCGGCCCGCCGCAAGGAAGTGATGCCAATGCTCTTGGGAAAGGAGGCCGCATGAAGGGCTTCATTGTGATCGAAGTGGCGGAGGATTTCGAGCAACCGCTCGGACTCGAAACCGGGAAGAATCTGCCTGATGGCGGATTGCTGACATGGACGAAAGGTCACCGGGCGATTTTTCCGGACAGGAAATCGGCCCGCAAGGCCATCACCCGGACGGACCACTATCGGCAGGCGTTCGATTCGATCGAATACCCCGAGGCCAAGTTTTGCAAAATCGTGCCAGTGGTGATGATCGGTGGAAAAGGGCAAGTGAAGGCTCTATCTATCCGCCAGCCATGGGCCTGGTTGATCGTAAACGGTCACAAGGACATCGAGAACCGCTGTTGGAAAACCCATTTCCGGGGAAAGATCTACGTTCATGCAGCCAAGGGCATGACGCGGAGTGATTACCTCGCTTGCGAAATTTGTTGCGCAGACATTCCAGGAGCAGATTTGCCGCCATTCGAAACGCTCGAACGGGGTGGCATCGTTGGCACGGTCGAGATCGTGGATTGCGTCGATCAAGATGCCTCACCGTGGTTTTTCGGCGAGTTTGGATTCGTTCTGAAGAATCCGGCGCCACTGCCATTCCGGCCGCTGAAGGGCGCACTCGGATTTTTCAATGTGGAAGGGGGCGAGGAATGAGCGACACCGATCTTTGGAATCAGCCACTTGGCGCATTCAAGCGCAAGGGCAAGCGTGACGAGTCAGCCCGTGGTTACGCCTCACGCCCGGGCTCAGGGCCTACGGGCGAAAGCTGCAAGACCTGCAAGCACCTCTGCCGCATCCAGCACGCGAAAACCTACCTGAAATGCGGGCTGGTTAGGCACGCTTGGACCTCCGGACCGAAAACCGACATCCGTGCAAAGTCGCCAGCCTGTCAGTTGTGGGAAAGGGGGGCGGCGTGATCCACAGGCAACAACGCGCCTTCGCTCTCGGCCGCCTCAAGACCGGCGCGATGAATAAAACCGAGCAGGCTTATGCCGACCGGCTGAATCTACTGCAACACGCCGGTGAGGTGGCCTGGTTCAAGTTCGAGGGAGTGAAGCTCAGGCTCGCCGACAACACGTTCTACTCTCCGGACTTCGCGGTCATGCTGGCTAACGGCGTGATCGAAATGCACGAGGTCAAGGGCTTCTGGCAGGACGATGCCAGGGCGAAGATCAAGATCGCGGCGGACATCTATCCTTTCCGGTTCATCGCCGTGAAAGTGAAAACCAAAAAAGAAGGCGGCGGATGGGCCGTGGAAGAATTTTAACATGAACTGGCTCAACCTGAATATTCAAACTCTGGACTCTGAAAATTTTCTTGGATCGGAACCCGTTGACCGGGCCACATGGCTCTGCCTGCTGCGCTACTGCATCGGCCAAGAGAATGGCGGCATCATCGCTGATTGCCGCGAATGGGGCGACCGGAAGTGGCAGCAGCTTGTCCGCGTCACCAAGAAGGAGGCCATGCGGCAATGCGACCTTTGGGCATGGGATGGAGACAATCTGATCGTCTGGGGATATCCTGTCGAGAAGGAGGATGAGATCCAACAGAAACGGGAGCGTGCAAAAACCAACGGTGCGAAAGGTGGGAGGCCTAAAAAAACCGACGAGGGAACCGAAACCGAAACCAACAAAGAACCCACGTTGGTTAATTCTGCGAAAGCGGAAAGGAATGAGAAAGGAAAGGAAGTGGAATTGGAAAAGAGAGAGAGCGCGGGCGCGACCTCCAAGCCACCCTCGGGAGATCCGAAATCGATCTGTGACGCATACCCTCGCCGTGAGAAAACCGCCGAGGCTCTCGCCATCGTTGCCAAGAGTCTGGCAGACGGCGACGACTTCGAGGCAATGCTGGCAGGCACACGGGCAGCGGCTGCAGTGATCCGCACCCTGCCGAGCGGTCACCTCAACCGCTACGTCCCGAGTGCTGAGTCTTTTTTCCAGCACAAGCGGTGGAAGGACGATCCCGAAACCCTGCGACGACAGGGGAGCCAATCCACCGGACAGGGCCAAATCAGCCTGGAGGATGCGGTCAAATCCCTTGGACGCAGAGCACTTGAAACCACCGACTAAAAAAACATGGAGACCATGACTGAACCAAATATCATTCGATGCGCCTGCGGAAATCTCGTCAGCGAGGAACAGAAATCTCTCGCACGGCTTTTCCCGAAGATCATCCGCGCATACCAATGCGATTCGTGCGAGGTCCTTGCCGGTGAAGATGAGCGCCGCCGCAAGGATGTGATTGAACAGCAACGCGAACAATCCGAGCGGGAATCCAGACTCGACATCATTCCGCCAGAAATGCTGCGAACGAGCATCAATCACAGTCAATTCAACGCTGGCCTGTGGGTGCAAATCGAAAACTGGCAACCATCAGGACTGAAATGGCTGGGCATCGTAGGGGGAGCTGGGGAGTGTAAAACACGCTGCCTCGCGCTGCTGGCCAAGCGCCTGATTCTCGCCGGACACCGCCTGATGTGGACAACGGCTGTCGAGTTTCAGGAGCGTGTGGATGACACGCTGCGTGGGGGAAAACCAGAGGTGAAAGAAGCGAACCGCTATTTCTCGCGGTGCAAGTCTGCCGGGATACTGGTGATCGACGACTTCGGCAAGAACACGTGGAACGCAAGTGTCGAGAGGCACATGTTCAGCGTGATCGACCATCGAAAAACCCACGATCTGCCGGTCCTGTGGACAGCTAACACCTCACTTCTCGAACTCCTGCGGAACGCTGGGCTTTCCGCAGACCGTGGAGCTCCACTTATCGGGAGAATGCTCGAAGCCTCAACCATCAAAAAAGTATGAACTCAGTCAACATCATCGGCCGCGTCGGCGGAGAAATCGAATTACGATACACCCCGAGCGGGAAGGCCGTAGCGGCCCTCACACTGGCAGTCGATGACGGCTTCGGGGAAAACAAGAAAACCGCATGGATCGGAGTCACCCTGTGGGGGGCAACCGCTGAGTGCGCCTCGAAATACGTCCGCAAGGGCGACCGGCTCGGGATCTCGGGAAGGCTCTCCCAGGAGGAATGGGAAGACAAGGCGACCGGGAAGAAGCAGCGGAAAACCAAGGTGACGTGCGAGAGCATGGATCTGCTGACGGACAAGCGGAGTGAAGGCGGCACTGAGTCTGCCGATCCACCATCACCCCGGCGGCAACCTGTAGGAATGCCATCTGTGCCACCGGCGACGAATGATGACGAGGAGGAAGAGGATAATTTACCTTTTTGAGGAGGGACCACTGAACCCGCTATCTGAAACCTATCACCATGACACTCTCACATCGTCTGAGCAACGGATTGCAGTCCGCAGATTACCCAAGCATGAAAACCGATCAAACAGCCTCGAATCGACTCCATCCGCCCGCTCATGCCGGGACTGCAACGGGTGGCGTCGGTTCGGGGCTTTTTGCACCCATGAACCCAACCATAGAAACACAATATCCAGATGCCGGAAAAGTGTCGGGTGGCGGATTTTCTGATTTTCCGGAAACAGAAATTTCATTCAGCGAAGCCATTGAAGCCGTGAGAATTGCAAAAGGTTACACGGTGAATGAAATGAGTGAAATTTCCCGACACCCGACACGTTCGGTTGAGCGCTGGTCATCCGGGAAATCCGCGCCAGCGCGAGTCAAGCAAGTGGAGTTTCTCGCGTGCTTGATGCATCCCGACGCTTCACCATCCAAAAGATCGCGGTCCGAAATGGACAGGCTTCATAATCTCACCTGGGACGCCACGAAGCGCCGTTGGTTACTCCGGCTCACCATCGACATCGGGAAGAAAGTCGTCGGCAAGCGGATCACGATCCGCCTGCGGACATCCGACGCTCAGTCTGCCATCGACCGGCGCGAGGCGATCCTCGACAGCTTCAAGGCTCTCGGTCTGACCGTGCGGCCAAGGATTCAAAAGCGGAAAGGAAAATCTGAAAATGCATGATCTTGAAACATCGCTCGACGACAAATCCAGACACGAGATGTCCAAAGATAAAGCGGCAGCTCTTTCCCGAAAAGGCTGGAAATTCATCGAAATGAAGGGCCCAAGAGGAATCTATTTCGAAGGCCGGGGGCCTCACGGTGCCCGCGTGATGGGGGAGCAGAATCCAGATCGTGCCATAGCACTTTTAGCCGCGATCAATCACGCATTTACCGTTCAATTTCCAGCTCCATGAAACACACTACCACCAACGTCTAGCGATGGCATCCCCACCACTTACCAAATACGACCATGCCTCACTCATACGATAATCCAGAGCCGGAAACCGCACCCCAACAGGAGACTGGTGGGGATTGCAATCCGCACCTGCCACGCGCTCCAAAATGCTACACCTGCGAAGGGCTTGGGAAGCGTCCTACATGCTATTCATGCGGGACTGCGCTATACCGAAACTCCTTCACGGATGGCTGGTTCTGCTGCGTCCGATGCGAGGAAGCGCGAACCAAGGAGACGACCGATTTTCTTGCAGCGAACGTCTTAGAGCATCCGACTGAGGAAGCGAAAATAAATCTATGAAATCAAAAATAAACAATGCCGCTTCCTCTGGTCGGATGACTCGACTTGTTCGGCTTGCTGAGATCCTTTGCACGTCCATCGATCCCGAACACGCGGAGCGAATCGACGAGGTATATCCGGGATTCTATCGCCAATATCAATCAGCTCAAAAACGATGGGAAGAAGCCGAGGAAAATCAAAACTTCACGGTGCGCCGTCATCGTCTGCCGAACGTCATAGCGCAGCTACCGCCGCGCAGTGGCTCGAAAAACAAACCAGATGCTTCCGGCGGTTAGCTGGCGCGTTTTGTTGTGTGTCTTTTGAAACGCCTGACCTTGGAAACGGGGTCGGGCTTTCTGGGCGACCGGAATACTGAATAAAACGGATAGCCCCGCAACGGCGACGGAAATCCGAGACGGAAATCAACTCATCCAAGGAAGATACCATGAAGACCAAGTAAGCATCGGGGCCAGCCCGAACACCGAAAAGAGCGGGCAAACGCGGCCCGTCGCCCCAGAGGGAAACGATGACTCCAGCGTGACAGATCGGAGAGCACGATCATTCTTCACACAACGTCCAAGGCCAGACGACCCCAACGGCCCCGAAGCCCTAAAACTCCGCACATGAAAAAACTACCATCGAAGCCAAAACGCCCCGCAAACAAGAGAGCTAGTGGGGGTCGATCTGCGCCGACTTGTTCGCAGTTCTGGGTGATCGACACCGACACGCCGGGAATGTCCATGGGGCAGTTCTCGGCCTCTGGGCCATATCCCACGCAGGCTGCCGCCGAAGCGTTCATCGTGGCCGACACCCGCAATCTCTGGGAGGACTCATGCGCCTGTATCCAGTCAGAGAAAAAGCGTCCGTGGTGTAGGCCTCTCCACATCGTTGAAGTCCGCCGGACGGTGGTGCCTGAAATCACAGCCAAGGTGGTGCTGGTTGATACTGCGAACGCTGAGTCCATCCGCGCCAAAAACCAGTCATGAAAACCAACTTAGAGCTTATCGGCGTCGGATGTGACGTCTTGTTGTGCTTTGGGGTGCCGTGCGACCTCGATACGTGGCTAGCGCGTCCCGAGGCCGTATTGAGACACTTCCGCGAGGGTGATCTCGACGCCGATGGTGTGACAGCCCGAGAGATCAACCGCCGCCGCTGGGGGTCGTATGTCAATGTCCGTGTGGATATCGAGCAACTCAAAGCGTGCGCCCGACATGGGCTAGTCCGCTGCGAAAAAGGCCGCTGGTTCATTCAGCACAACGCTGAGCCCATGCGCGGGCAGCCATTGAAATGATTATGAAAACGAAACTGGAAAGCTTCTGCCCGTCGAATGCGGCGTCTTGTTGTATGCCATCATCTTCCGTCATCTCTTCTCTTCCTCTTCGCATTCTTACGGATCGCGGCAAGAAAAAGTGCCTTCTGCCATTCGGGAGGCTGGCGCGATCCATCAAGCCACGCATAGGCCGTCTGCCGTGGGCATCCCAGGGCGGCAACAATCTCAGCGGCGGAAAACTCGGCAAGCGATTCGGCGAAGGTCATGGGCGAAGGATAGGCCGAAAAAATAAATCTGCAATGCAGAAAAAAATAGCTTGCCAAGTGTCCACAATGCAGACAATCTCAACGCATGTCCACCACGAACCAACTCACCGCCCGCGAGATCGAACTGAAACTCCAATTCGTCCGTATGACCCGCCAAGAAATCGAAAAGATGATGGCAACCACCGACAACACCACAACCAAACTGATATGCTGGGAATACCTCCAAACCTTCTAAGCCGCCACGGCTACCTCCCCACGGACAACGTGGGGAGGCTCTATTGCTGGCCGTGCTGGGACAGGCTGGAAAAAGAAAGCCCAAGGCTGGCAGGTCATCACGATGATGAAGTCTGCGACCACTGCGAAGAAACGATCAAACCCGACAGAACACCAATATGGAAAATCAAACGCCAGAAATAGACCCAGTGCCAGATGGATATATCTGGTGCGAACACTGTGGCTACAATCGTAGTCTAACCACTGACCAGTTAAGGGAACTCAACGGTGATGTGGTGGAAACGTGGTGTCCAGAATGTGATGAGGCGATGCTGAATCACGGGGCAGAATGCCCGGACCATATCCACCTTGACTTGCCGCTTCTGCCATTGATCGAAGATCAGGAGCCTCTGAGACTGACGCAAGATCAGTCCGACAGGCTAGACCGTTGGCGCGCGCAGGGAGTTGAGCATGTCCCGCCATGCCTGCGCTGTGGTCGATGTGGATTCATCGAAGACGCGGCGATGAACCTCGCTGGGGTGTGTCCAGAGTGCAACGGCACTGGGCGTGCTCTTAAAAGCGATTGCGCTGTTGACGAAACCGCTGATGAACAGCGCGGACGCAGTGCATACAACGCCAATGTCCTGCCGCAAGGCGACTACTGATATGGATACCTCACTGACATTCCCGCCGCCGTCGGCAGCGACTTCTTGTTCGGGTTTTTGCGGCCTAGGCGTGATGCCCTCGAATAATTCGGGACTGCAAATCGGCTACATGTGCCACCAATATCCGAAAAGGATTGGATGGCTGATCGGACCAGGCGGCTGGCGGAAACCGCCAAGCTGGATGCCCTACGCGCTCGACAATGGCGCTTATGGAGCGTGGGAGAAAAAGCACGAATGGGACGAACACAAATTCATCGCATTGCTGGAAAAGGCGCGTCGCGCGACTTATCCGCTGTGGGTGGTGGTGCCTGATGTGGTTATGGACCGCGAGGCGACAATCGCTAAATGGCCTGTATGGGTGCCTCAGATCCGCGAAATACTTCCGCACACGCCGCTTGCCTTCGCTGTGCAGGACGGCATGACACCAGCCGATGTTCCGGGCGATGCGGATGTGGTCTTTGTGGGCGGATCATCGGGGTGGAAATTCAAAACGCTGCGGATGTGGACGGCAAATTTTCCTCGCGTGCATGTCGGGCGCGTGAATTCCGAGCGCAAGCTCTGGCAATGCGACGAGTCCGGTGCGGAATCCTGCGATGGCACTGGATGGACCATGGGCGGTGAGGATCGTCTCGCTGAACTCAAGCACTACCTTGAGGTCTCATCCAGCCGTGGCCGGCCGCAAATGGTCATGGAGTCCCTTTTTAGTAACCCGAACGATAGAACTCTGGCAACCCAGCCAGCGAAAGAAGACTCCGATTCAAAATAGAACTTGGCCGCTGGCAGGGGTTGCCAGCAGTGCCCTTGTTCTGCCTCTTCAAAAATCTCCGACCATGGGAAAAATCATCAAACATCCAGCGATCAAGAAGCGCCCCGGCGGCGCTCGGAAAATCGACCCCGAGATACGTGAATGGCGCAAGATGAAGTGCGCCTATCCGGGATGCACCGCCGACGCTGACCGCCAACTCGGAAACAATGGCCAGACGCTCTGCGAGTCGCACTACCAGCGACTCCGGAATCCTCGGCAGAACGCCGCAACGCTCCCGACCGAGGGAGCGAATGGCGGCTGACTTCAAAATTGAACTGGGCCGCTCCCTCTGGTCGGGAGCCGTGTCTGGTTCTGCCTCTTCTAATCGACACAACCACGATGGACGCTAAAACCAAAAAACAACTTCGCCGCCTCGTAACCGAGTTCCAACGGTATTCCCAACAAATGGCGGCTTCCGGCGCTCGAACCGAGGATCAGCGTTTGCGGCATATCTGGGAGGGCCGAGGGGACACCGCAGCATGGGCCGCAGAAAGACTCAACGCACTGATCCCCGCAGATGCAGCCAATCCTCGGCAGAACGCCAATGTCTAGCCACCGCCGAAAATGAAGCCCGAATCCATCTCAGACGTTACCGGCGGTTGGCTACGACTTCTTGTTGTGCCTCTTTTGGGCTGCGACGATGACGGCAAGGTAAATGGCCTTCTGCCAGTCTGGCGGCCCGCTGCGGCGAATCCACGAATGGGCAGTGGTCACCGGGCATCCAAGGATGGCGGCAAGGCGTGTGGCTCCAAGTGCAAGGCAGTCATCCCAGGTCATGCGGGAATCCTACCACTGAAAAAAAAGAACGCAATGCGTAAAAAAGAGCTTGTGTCGGGATACGCAATGCGTAAGAGTATGCCCATGACTGCAACGACCTACCGCCACGGAATCGACTACACGCTCCTGATCTCGCCAATCACCATGCCAAACGCCACCGGCGACGGCTACCACTCCGACTACATGCTGGAACGCATCTGGAACGAAGATGAGGAAGGCCGCGTCTCAATCAACACTCTGCACATCGGCCGCGAGCACGAATGCCGCACGATGATGGAACTCGAAATGGAAGAAGGTCTCACAATCCAATGAACATCTGGAAAAAACGATATGACGAAATGATAGAGACTTGCTCATTCACAGCCAGACAACGGGACGAAGCTCTCGAAAGTCTGGCGGTGGTTGAGCAAAAATCACGCCCGGACTCTGAAGGATGGTGGTGGAGGCTATCTCGCGGGACGCGAGGCGGGGACCAGTGGGAAATAGGGAAAGCCGAAATGATCTATTGGGAAGAGTCTGGCGAACCCGAGCAAGAACGCGTGCTCGCGTGGTCAACGGGAGGCGCGTGGACGCGGTGCGACTACATCAACCAGCGGACGGACACTGGAACGCGATGGTTCAAGCAGATGCCTCCAATTCGGCACAACGACTAGCCCTCGCACGGGCGCACCTGAAACGATTATGAAAAAGAAATTGAAAAGTGATAGCCCGTTGCGAGCGGCGACTTGTTCTCGGTCTTCTGACGCGGAGAAATACGCCGATCCTTCTGGCCCTCGCCGCATGATTGGATGCTCGCAAGAACGAGTGGAAGAACAACTCCGAATCGCGCTCGACGGACACCCGGAAAGCGAACTATGGGGCGAAAACGGACTGATCGCCGCAACGATGCGAGCCGCCAACTACGCCAGTCGCCAGCAAGAGGCCGAATGGAAACTGGCCGACTATCTGCGCGGCGGCGGGATGCTCGCGGAACCTGCGGATGATGGCGACGTGTGGGAAGCCGGTCGAAGCCTGCCAATGTGCTATTGCATCGACGGGCAGGGTCGGACGATTCTGGAATGCGTTGAATCAATATCGGATGCAGTGATGGAGGAAATTTCTTCCGAGAACGCCGGTGTCTTGGCACATGCCGACGATGAAACTTTATGACCATGGAAAACGACATCATACTCAAAAACTTTGACGAAGGGAGTGATGGCATGTTGCCAACGACCTCTTGTTCTCTGCCGTCATCTTCCGGCATCTCTGAATACGAGCGGCTATGCTCCATAGGTGGCGCGTTGGATCGCTGTTGGCGGGCCGGCAAGGAACCCAACGAGAATCTCGTGAAACAGGCAGCCGATGCCGTCTATGACTTGGCACGGATAGAACTGGAGAAAATCCAGCCTCCACCATCCTACGAGGATCACGAGGACTATCAACGCGTCCAATGGCTCCACATGCAAACGCGGACATGGGACGGCGTAGCGCTGACGATCAATGGCGTGACGGTCGGGACGGGGGAAAACGTCCGGGCTGCAATCGACTCTGCAATCACTACCACAATATGACAAACGACCCATTAAATCCCGAATACAACGCCAAGGCCCGTGATGCGATCATGGATCTCTGCCCGTTCTACGACCCGAACCACAAGGGCGGCATCGTCCGTGAAAAAGTCTTCCGGGACTGTCTCGCAGAACTGCGGGAGCGCGAAAGATTGGCGCTGGAATCTGTCCGCCGCCTAGAGGCTCTGTCGGCGGCTGGAATGCGGATGCTATTGCAGTCTGAAAGCAAAAGAGAAGCTGCCGGAACCGCTGACGAGAAGCCGGACGGTCAGGCAGAGAACGCCTAGCCCTCGCACGGGCGAACCTGAAACGACCATGAAAAAGAAATTGGAAAGTGATAGCCCGTTGCGAGCGGCGACTTGTTCTCCCTCTTCATTGACCCCGGAGAGGGATGACCTGTGGGCAAAACATGACGGGCTAACGCCTGCGCTCGCGGCAGAATTACTGGTCTTGGCTGCAAAGATGGAACGCGAACGTGACATGGCTCGTGCCGCCGCGCACACCTTCCGGCAATGCGCGGAGGTCACTTTCGGCAAGATGCCGTTCCCGCGCAAATTCCATTGGGAGAACGCCTAGCTCATGGACGCCGACCAATTAACCCTCGAACTCGACAGGGACGCTCCTCGGCGTTCCATGCAGCGTCTTGTTGTGCATTCTTCGTTGCCGCGCATGGAACGCTTCGACGCTCTGCCTGATGGCTGGAAGCTCGATAGATCATGGGGAAGTCCTGAATACGGATGGGCTCCAATCTGCAACGGGAAAAGCCTGCTGAATGGCGGTCGTAAAGGTCTGCTCAAGGTCGAGAAACCAACTGTCAAGGAATCGTTGACAGTTGCCATCACCCCGCCTGAGCCGGAACTCGAAAGAATAGACCTCACGCCTAGCGAAATCAAAGTCGCAGCGAAAATCACGAACGACTTAGCGCGGGCGAAGTTCAAGGAAAAGCTACTGCAAGAACTCATGGTGGATCTAATGGTCTGCAAAATTGAGGGCTGGAGCATCACGGATTACATTTCTGATCTAAAAACGCTGATCGACGAAACGGCTTCTTCGATTCTGCACAACAGTGAATTATCCCAACCGAAACCTGAATAATTATGAATCCGATCTCTGATCGTGAAGCAATTATAGCTTTGAAAAATGCACAGCTTGAAAAGGGGCATCGGGTGAATACCCGTAAGTCTTATCGGGGGTGGGTGTTGCGATACCGCGATGCGCGCCGGCGGGGGATTGTGAGTAATCTGCAAGGGTTTCTCACTTATCTCTCGACTGATGCAAGGGCTAAGGTGAATCCGAAGACGGTGCGGCAAGCGCTGAATGCTCTGAAATTCTATCATGAAAAGGTGCTAGGCATCGAGATCCCGCCAAACTCGCTGACAGTTCCGGCAATCAACAAAAATCGAAACATCCCAGTGTGGCTGACTCATGAAGAGGCGATGGATCTGATTTCCCGAATGAGCGGTGATGCCCGATTGCAAGCGGAAATGCTCTATGGGACGGGAAGCAGGATCACCGCATTGCTGACGCTCCGGCTGAAGGATCTGGATTTGCAGAAAGGATTGATCACTTTCCGCCACGATAAGGGTGGTAAATCGCGAACAGTGCGCCTACCTCGATCCGTGATGCACCGGCTGATTACAACCCGCGGCGGATCTCGCCCGAGGAATTCGCCAAGCTTCGCGAAAGCATGCGGGAACTGGGAGCGGTAAAGC
>JAULBU010049394.1:0-13124 GCA_032358235.1 Odonthalia washingtoniensis | reverse complement strand
TTTTCGGATGGAACCGGCACCGCTAAGGGCGACGATCCGTTGACTTTGCTCCCCAGTGCGTGCACAGCGACTAACCCCGCCTCTTAGCCCGCACCAACGACAAACCCAACTCGTGTGCCCGATCTCATCACGGAGGCAGACACGCCGGCCCCGCTTCCCAATGGGAGGAAGAATACCTGCCCCCATGGATGGGCAGTTATGTCCCAGGACTTACACCACTTACTATATGGTGGAGTCCTTCTATACACTCATCGACTATCGAACCTACCGGCTCGATAATACATCCGCAGTCATGCTGGGCAGGAGTATAAGCACCTCCATTCTTTAAAATGAACCATCGATGCTCATTTCCCGTCCATAGGAACCTTCACCTGCTCCGATGGCAGGCCTGTATTCGCCTTCCTATCGGAACTAGTAGCGGCATTTAACGATCATACGGTTGGATAGTGCGCAGCAGTCCGCACCCTCGCTTCAAACTTGTCCAAACAGGCACTGTCTCTCTATGATTCGCACGTCCGCCTCGGACTTTCCACGAAAATGTCTCGACTCCGCGCTACCTGGCCTTATGTTGTTCATGGCCTTTTGGAACGTTTCGTCAACGACGAATTACTCCGTGCCGAACATCGCGTCATTTCCGACGCGCAACAATCCGTTGGCAAATCCGTGGACGCTTACGCCTTGCGCTTGGAAGATGCTGCCGACCGTTGTCGCCATGTATTTCTACAGACGGAGTTGATCAACAACTTTGTCTTGGGTTTGGACCCGGCAACTCGGTCATTACTCCAAACCAACCTCTTCCAGCTACCTCCGTCGGAATCACAGGACTTTCAGGATATCAAGAGGCTGGCTGACAGTTAAGGCCATATCCAATCACAAGAAACCCAGCGTGTCTTCGAAGTTCCCGGCACAGACCCCAGCTCTCCTCGACGTCGAATCACGTACTCGACGAGCCGCCCCCGACATGTTTCATATTCCGATGGCGACGGCCCCGTACAACCCGTCACATCCCATTTCCATCCTTCTCCAATTGAGCCTTGGCAACCAGCATTTTAAAGGCGACTTCGGTCGTCGCCAATGCTGCCCCTTCCCGGTTGGAACTCCGCAACCTCATCTCAGCGCTCTCGGAAGGACGAACTTTGCAACGTTACCACACGTTTGAATAAATTCATCGTGGTCGCAAGTACAATAAGCACGGACACGGAGGTGGATTCCGCTCGCACGACTCACCACATGCTCGAGAAAATCGACTTTAAAAACAGTTCCATCGGACGTGAGCACGTAGCAGTGCCCACGTTGACGGAACAAAAAGTCGAGTTGGCCATGTCATTCATTCCGTCCGACTATTGGATCCTAAACTGGTGGACCTGCCGCGAATCGGGTCATTCCAAGTTCATATGTCCAATCTTGACAGCGCAACAGCGTACTTTCTTCGCTTATTGCTATTAACGTCACCAAATTGCCGTGAACCCAAGAGTCGTGGATTGGTTTAAACAGCGCTACGCCCACCGCACAGGAGCGGAGTTGGATCCTGGCCCAAAGCCCCCAGCCACTTCTTACGGAGCGGCCACTCGTAGCCGCGTCGTCTTTCGTCGCGGCAACGTCAGCAAAAGGGACGACAATTATCGTCCCAATTTCTTGATACTGGAACCAACAGCACCTGCGAGCGGTGAGACCAAGAATTCTATGGGCAACCAGGAAAAATAGATGGGGCAGTAGTTCAACTACCACACTAGACTGCCCCCAAGTTCTTGCCCGTTCGTTCTCTGAACGGGCCACGCATGCAGCATACCACTCTGATAAAAACGTTTCGTCTGTCAGTGCCTCTCGTATCCCCCACACCCCATCACATCTTTCTTTCGTCGCCAATGATGATGAATCGTGGGACACCACCAACTCTTCGTCTTCAGCGTCCCCGAGAGAACGAGCTGACAGTCGACGAACCCGTCAACATCGAGCGCTGCCACAAACCTGTTCATCTAAAGGAAAGCGACCACAAACTGGCGATTGTATTAACCCCTGCTTAACAGGCGGGGCCATCGTCGTTGGTAACCACTTTCCCATCCCGTCCTTTCCCAGTCAACTTCGCCCGCAGTTGAGATAATCCTTTCTTCTTCCTTCTATCTGTTGTCTGCATCGATCGTCCTGGTGGCCAAAACGATGCTGCAGACCCGTACCTTCTTAGACACGGGGGCGGGATACAACATCGTCCGCCAATCGTCCATGCCTCCTAGTTGTAGAACCTACTTCATCTCCAACGCAAGACGTCCAAATCGAGTCGATGAGAAACTCCACTAACATCTCGCTTCTCCCAATACTAGATTAGTTTCCCCACGTTGAAACAGTGGAAGGCCTAATTATCGACCCCGTCGACTCATCTCCGCCAGTTGATCCCGAACCCACGCCCGATTGGCGTGAAACTGTTGACCTCGCACACGTCGACGACCCCTCCCTCCGATAACGAATCCTTTCCATGTTAGAAACTCATCAGTCCATGTGGAACGGTCGTCTGAGGGAAATTAAGGCGACCGTTCCATCAGCAACCATACCGGGCTGGTCCTAAATCCCGGGCCGTCCTACAGGAACACATTCAATCCCAACTTGAGCCAGGGGTCATCGAACCGCTTAAAGCGAAAGGGCGAGCCCCATCGCGTTAGCACCCAAACACTATGGGACGCTTCGATTTTGTGTCGATTACTGGCGTCTCAATAACGCAACCATCCCTGATATGTACCCATTACTGTGCATGGATGACTGCATCGACAGCCTTGTCGAAGCAACAGTCTTCACCACCCTCGATGCCAATAGCGGATATTGGCAGATGCCCGTGGACCTTCAGGATAAGGACAAAACAACATTCACCTCCCACTGCGGCGCGTTCCGTTACACACGGATTCGCTTTGGCCTCCGGAACGTGCCCGTCACTTTCCAGCGCCTGTTGGACATAATCCTCACCAGCGTCCGTCGGAAAACTTGCTTGGTGCACTTGGACAACGTCATCATATTTTCCAAATCCATGGGAGAACATGTAAAACATGTTGATGACGTCCTTGAACTCTTTGGTAATGCGGGCATCCTATGGAGCTCCTTTACTGCGCATTCTTTTAGTACCAGGTGAAATACCTCGGACATGCCCTACTCCCTGGTAAACTATCCATTGCAGCGAATGCGACCAGTGGCATCCGCGTCGCACTTTTCTCACAGCACATCAATCAGCTACGCTTCTTTCTTGGAACTTGTAACGTGTATCGGAGTTTTATCCATGCGTTCACCAAAGTGGCATACTCGCTTCACTAGATGCTCGGCAAGGACACCGACGTAGAATGGGGCCATCCAACGGGGACCCAGCTCACGTCATTCAACACCCTAAATAAATCGTTAGTATCTCCGCCAGTCCTCACGATCTCGGCTTTGGACAGGCCATTCATGATTGACACAGACGCTTCTGCGTACCAAGTTGGTGCAGTGTTACTTCAGCAACAGGACGACGATAACCACACCACCTGGACGACGATCGGATATTGGTCATGAACCTTGACCAAGGCGGCGCGCAATTACTCCGCCAATTTACTCCCCCACCGAGCGCGAATGCCTCTCCGTCGTGGGGGATCACGATCCTCCATCCATACATCGACGGGCAACCATTCACTGTTCGTTCCGACCAGAACGCCCTCACATGGATGCTTTCCTTCAAAGATCCTTCCGGGCGCATCGCTAGATGATACCAGCGACTGCCACCGTATGATTACCAGACCATACACAGTCCGGGGAGGGTACACCAGGTCTCCGACGCCCTGTATAATTTCATGAAACCACATGTTCACGACAACGGTTAACTGGTACCATTTGATGACGATATCCCAACGTTTGGATCCGCTGTACACGCCTTGACATGGCGTCAGACACTACAAGTTGATCCACTGCCGCCTCCCACGTCATGGACGTACCCCATAACCACCATTGATGCACCTATTAAGGCACCAATCGACACTGCGATTGCCGAAAAAATCGCAGACGCTGAAGCGTCCGATTTGGAGTTGGATGCCCTTGACTTGATTATGATGACCGCTCTCAATATCAGGGGACTGGATGACGACGAACTTGAGGTGTTCGACAACCTGCCACGTCCGTCCAGCTAATCCTCGGATGGACCACCGACACCCATCACGCTCGAGGAATTACTCGAAGGCCAACGGATGGATTATTTCTGTCAAACTACGATCCAT
This sequence comes from Odonthalia washingtoniensis, assembly GCA_032358235.1. Lineage (NCBI taxonomy): Eukaryota > Rhodophyta > Florideophyceae > Ceramiales > Rhodomelaceae > Odonthalia > Odonthalia washingtoniensis. The sequence goes on along the minus strand of JAULBU010049394.1, from coordinate 8,901 downwards.
CGCGGCTCGTTGGAACCCACGTACTTTGAGGGGAATGATGGCTTACTGCGCCACCGACACCCGTCGGAGCCAGGTTTAATCCAAATCGTGGTCCCTCAGAACCTATGGAAGCACCTTTGCAAAATGGCGCACCACGCCATCCAAGGCGGACACCCTGGTTAGACACGAATGACTGACACCCTGAGGCTGACGTACTATTGGTCACAAATAGCCGCCGACTTCCTGGCCACAATCCGCGCCTGCCCACCTCGCGCCCAGAACCGACTCCAGCCCATCCGCAAGTCTAACCCCATGTATCTCTTCTCGGATACGACGCCATTGGAATGGGTCTCCATGGACCTCCTCGGCCCCTTCCCTGCTAGTAAAGCGGGAAATATATATATATATATTGGTCTACACAGACCGCTTCAACAAGTTAACTGAGATCGTTGGTCTGCGTAAGACAACCGCATACATAATCGCGGTCCCATTTCATTCCCGAATAACGAATACGTCATATACGCGATAAGCCGCAGCCAGGAGGATGGGTCTTCTTAGACCCAGACGACGGCGGTCACAAACGACCAAAATTTCCACATACGGTCGAGGAACCCTTCAAAGTACTTGAAACCGCTCTTCCCACTGTGGTAATGTGGCGACGTTGTCGAACGCGTAGGCACTGACCACTTTACACCTGCACCAGCGCCGGAATCGGATACACTGGATGACTACCCTGCCGTGGGAACACACCAAGACATGGCTGAAAAAGTCACTGACGGCGAGACCTGGCTCGTCGAATCCATCGACGACCACAGAAAATTGCGACGGAGGGGAACTTGAATTCCGCGTCCGTTGGGTTGGACGTCACGATCCAACAAGGGAAACTCGCTGTAACATCCCGGGAAATTTTATTTCTCATTACTTCCCTCGTATTCCCTAAAGATGTCGACCAATTCGGCCCTCCAAGTGACACACCTTGGACCCCCAATCGCACCGCCAATCAGGAGAGATAATATTCCTCGTAATTCGCAGCAGGCCGTGAATCGCGTTGCAAATCAGCTGAGTGATAAAAATAATTCATCAAGTAGAAATAGTACATTCTTATAGATGAGGACCAATTTAATTATAGCTTGCTGAGAACCTACAGCTGGGTGAAGCCAAGAAGGATGTCAAGAAACCATGGTCCAATAAAGGCGGAAACAACGGGAGGGCACCTGCAATGAAACGACTGTGTCCTGAGTGGACGAAAAGAGTAAAGGGATTCTTTGTATGCGGTGAGTATTACAATGCCAGCTCCAGGCACTGAAGAGAGGAGGTCACGTAATCTCTGAACAATTTAAAGGAGAAGCACCCCGGGCTCTCCTCACTGTTGAAGATCTAGCAATGGTTCTGATGATGACTGAATCGGATGAAGAAGTGAATACTGATGATGACGACGAAGCTAGATGGGTAACCGATGACGATGACAACATGAACATCAATCTTGCATTAATGACAGAGGAAACAGCAACATCCTTGGAAGCTTCCTTATCTAACAGCGCATTTGCTCACGGGAGGACATATGATCAAGATATGGTGACCGCTCTCTCCACCATGAACAAACACCTTAAAGAAGGAAGCGATACATCTTTCAACGGAGTGACCATCAACACTGGGGCGAATCGCAGATCGGTAATGTGCGGAAGCCAATACAGGTCCTATGCAAAAGAATTTAAGAGAATAATTCCCATAAGGCCCCTTGAGAAGAAAGGGTTGGGAGGAATCGGAAGCTATAGATCAGTGATTGGTGATGCAATGATCCCGTTCCTTTTCTAGAGCTCGGAATTTGTCGATCCGACCATTTCGAATCAAAGTGCGTGGACCGGTTTGTGTGACACAGCCCAAATAATGAAGGAATATGATGTTGTGATAATGCTGATGTTGCATAATGAGTTGATGTAGATGTTTCGGGATGTGATGATTGTGATGTTGCGAGACTATGAAGTCGCGAGACGATGATGCTGATGTTTGAATAATATCATGATGATATTGCGGGTAAGAATGATGATGATGATATTGCGGGAAAGCTTTACTATGATGTTGCGAGATAATTGACGATGATGTTACGGGATTAACAGAATGAATGATGATGATGACGTTGCGGGATTAATTGATGATGATGTTGCGGGATTAGAACAATGATGAGGTTACAATATGAAGAACGATGATGCTGATGATGATGAAAGTGACCATGTTGGTATGATAACGCTGAGAAGGGATATCTACATGATAAGGGAAGATGTGTACAGACGCAGGGAATACTACGAAGACGAAGAAGGTAGCACGAAGATGCGATTAGTACGGAAGATGATTGCGAGCAAAAGAATCGGAGGCAGGGTATAAAACTTGAACGAGTAAACGTAATGCGCACGAACGGAAAAAACCGAAGAGTGCTTGACAGTCAAAATTGGTACAGGCTATAAAACGCGGGAGCTTACACGAAATGCTAATTTTCATACGTGTAACGGTACAAGTCGAGTACTGCACTGATCAGAACGAGCAGGACGATTCAGGCGACTAAAGTACCTGTATGCATTTAGCAAATGCAAAGGAGAGCAACCAGAATTTACTGTACTGAATGACACGACAAGGCAACCACCTACTCGGAATGGTGAGGAACCCTTACCATGTCACGAACGAAGGCACTCTTACAGTGCCACGAAGGAAAGAGGATGATACTCTGCCAGACTGGCAAAACTGGAACAGTACGATCGGGAATACGAAACGACACGTGGGACCTGACAGCAGATAGGACTGGAATTGCTAATTGAAGAATTGGTATCTAATCCTCGATTATTAATATAGATAAGTACACGTGTTATCACCACTTGGTCAAACCTCAAAAGTAGTATACATATCATCGCTTGATCCAGGACGATATATTTAATAAAGAAGGGTAGACATTAAGAAAACCCAGAACCAACATTTGAAACAGAAATTTCACCTAATCATCAATACGAGCGGAAAAGAAAACTCAACCCCAGCAAGCCCTGAGCCGAATGATCAACAGTGTCAGAAGCAAGTATGATCCCCACATGCCACAACACGCGTGCCAGATTGTTCCAGTGGCGAACCCAAGCGCTGATGAAGAACAAGACCCGTGTATTCGACTCCGATAATCCCCAACGACGAGCAGCCGCGTCATTATATCGAGTCACCACGCCAGTCGAAGGACCACGGATACCCAGAATCACATTTTCTTTACTAACAAATAAAATATCAGAGAAACTGATACCACCTTACGTTAACTTCTCGTAGCTCTAACAATTCTGCAGTAGGTTGAATCGACATCATCATTACCGACATCAACTTTGCTATCTTGAAAGACCACTGCCCATCACTCTTGTTGAGCAAAGACATGATTGAGCATGCTCGACATTTCCTTGCAAGGCGGATATTTGCACGTTGGTAATTGTCGACAGACTCTGACGTTCGAAAACTACCTCTTCATACACAAGTAGACAGCAGACACCACGCCATTCGTACTCTACACCGAAAATGAGTTAATCAAGATACATAGAAGCTTCGGGTACCCCTCGGTTAGAGCGACACATTTCCTTCTCCAGAGAGCAAACGACAAGAAGTTGGATCGTTATGTCGAATCTGAACTTGAGAAAATCGCGGAGGATTTCCATGTTTGCCCGAGAAACTCATCCCCCAGAGAAGATTCAGGCTCTCAGTAGGCACTGAGGATTTCCGGTTCAACAACCGAGTGGTGGTCGACACGATGTTCATCAATGGCCAAGCCGTGATCCATCTCGTCGACGAATGCACCCATTTCACCGCGGCCGCTTTTCTGAAAGATCAGTCTTCAGCAGAGATTTGGAAGTCCATAACTAGACTATGGTTCCTAACGTATATAGAACCACCACATTTCCTCGCGGTAGATCAGGTCTCGGCATATATTTCCCAAGAGATGAAGAAGAACATCTCAGCACAGGGTATAATATTGGAGTAAGACCCCGTAGAAACCCCTGGTTCCATTGGTATAGTCGAGAGATATCATGAACCACTCCGAAGTGCATTCATAAAGATCCGGCAGACGTTGACAAAGGATGTCGCAAACGATGAAGACTATTTGTCGATGGCTGTGTTTGCATGTAATTCGACGATGGAAGCCGAAGGTTTTTGCCCGATGTTGTTGGTGTTTGGCGCGCTCCTTCGACCAGCAATAACTGTCTCTTCACCAACGCAAGTCGAACGACAGTGAGCTATTGAACAAGCAAAGAAGGTAGTTGAGATGGAACAAGCAAAACGGCGTGTCTCATTTGCCCTTCGACATCCAGGAGACCCAAAAGGAAAGGAAATATTCCAAATACTTCGAGACCTACCATTTGGTTCACCCGTTTCGATATACAGGACTTCCACGAAAAAGTGGGAAGGTACCTTTAGGTTCATCTCGGTGGAAGGCGAAACCGCAGTCATCCGACTAAACAGAGGAAGAAATATCTTCAGGACCACCTCTGTTAAACCAGGTGTTCCTTTGAAATTGATCATGAGCATCGACAAAGACGGCGCAAGTACGGAGCCACAAGACTGCATCTCAATGGCCGCAATACAAGATGGCAGTATATCGGAGGAAAGCAAGGAGGTAGATCTCGGTGACACACCACGTAAGGTAAAGGTGAAAAGGGATCACCCGAAGAGGCGACCTTCGCCAAATCGAGAAGAGAGGAGCTTGAAGGTTTGGTGAACGATTGTACCTTCATCAAAGTGAAGGAATCAGGAATCAAAGGAGGAGTAGGCATATTCGGTTCCAGGTTCATCGACGAGTTGAAGAAAGTTGGGGACATATTGAAAATGAAATACAGACTGATAGCCCAGAATTATGCAGATGTTGGATCAACTTCCATAGCAATTAAGGCGCCGACTGTTCAGCGTTTCTCGCAATGGGTAGCTCTGTCGATAGCAGCATCGATGCCAAGGTTAAAGATGTATACTCGGGAAATAACTCAAGCGTACATCCAGTCCCATACACAACTCGAAAGAGATGTTTGCATACGGTCACCGCCAGAATTTGAGTTGGGAACATCCTCAAAGTCTTCAAGCCATTTTACGGCATCCCCGAATCTGGATTGCATTGGTACTTAACGTACTTGACGCAAATTTTCTTAAAGAGACTAAAAACCAAGGCTTGAACTTCGTCAAGTTAAACCTGGAAACAACGAGAATAGTACTCACAACGGATGCTTCATTCTCCAACGCAGAAGGTTTGAAGAGCCAGATCGGATATGTGTTAATGATGGTAGATGATGACGGGAAATGTAACATAGTACATTACGGGAGTAATCGATGTCAGAGAATAGCACGTTCGGTCATGGCTGCCGAGGTACAGGCATTGGTATTGAAATTCGACTATGCCTTCATGGTGATGGACTTGATAGAAGGAATACTCAGGAGGAATTCAGGTTGGAAGCACTAGTTGATAGAAAAACAGTCTTCAACGTTATATCAAAGGACGCACAAACCACGAAACGACGTTTGCGGATTGATGTTATGGCGCTGCAGTAGAGCTATGACTTGGGAGAATTAGATAGGATAGCTTGGATTCCTAGTGACCAAGCCCCCGCTGATTCCCTAACAAAGCCGATGCTATCAACGAAGTGTCCACTCTTCAAGATGATGCAGGATAACCAATTCTAGATCAAACCCCAACGATGGGCTGTGTCGTCTGAAAGAAAGTTGGTGAAGTGTCGTATCTAATATTCGATACGATCACAAGTTCGAAGGGCATGGATCTGATGATAATGACGATTGCTGATGTTGATGTTGTTGCTAAATGATTGATGATGATGTTGACAATGATGACGTTGATAACGAAGACGGCTATGATGCTAATGACGATGATGTCGCTGATGATGATGCTTGTGTCGATAATGATGATTGACGACGACGCTGAGGACGATGACTACATGATAAGAGAAGGTGCGCGAAGACGTAAGAAAAATCCTACGATGAGCAGAGTATTACGGAGACGCATGCGCGGACGAAGGATGATTGTGGACGAAAGTAATCGGAGGAGGTTAAAACATGAACGTCCGAAATAGAAAACGGAATGCGCGCAAAAGGGTACAAACCATAGTGTTCTTGACAGTCAAAATTGTACAACCCAGAAAACGCGAGAGGTCACCCACAACTTGCGAATTTCCATACGTGTAAGTGTAGCAGTACAGTAGAGAAAGGAGACACGACAGCATTACATGCGAGAGAAGATTTCCACTGACCACAGTACCCATATGCACTTAGCGAATGCAAGGAAGGACGAACGGAATATACTGTACTGTCACGCTGGAAACGAAACCTACTCTATATGGATAGATACCGTGCCACGAGGGACAGAGGGTTGCACCATGACAAACCGGTGGGGACACAAGATCACGCCAATCAAAAAATTAGATGCGACGCGTCGGACATAACAAGAGTTAGGATTGTAATATCTAATTGAACAATTAGTATAAAATCCTTGACTAATAATGGGAATACATTACTCGTATTATTACCATTCAGTTTGACCTCAAAGGTATTATACATACTGGCATGTGAACCAGGACGATGAACTTGATAAGGAAGGCAGACATTTATTACAAACAACCAGAAACCCAGTATCGAGCTACATCTAGTAACTATCTCACCCTTTTCGAAAGGTAAACCCCGGCTTAAAGACATCTAACCGAAACGCGCCCACGGACTGGCCAAAACCAGTAGCGAGGAGCAGAGACAATTCCCCGAACTAAAGCGTGCACGATTGTTTGTCGATTGCGTTGAGTCGACGGAGCACTAATCCTGCTTCAAACCGGAAAACCCGCAAAGCTACTTAACTGTAACAGGGATACGGTTTACCCCGCTCATCCAAGGACAGCGGGAATTGCGAACTAACTTTATTCACTGCATCTTATTATATGTCCACATATCTAGATTTAATAATAAAGTCGCGTTTTACCTACTTTTGAGTACTGATCCTCGGCTAATAGGTTACATTTCGACAGATTCACATCGAGCCCAAGAATTTCCTGCTCATGCGAACTGGACTTCGCGTAGCCAACAAGACGCATGAAGTACGACGACGGAAACCCTTAAAGATCCTCTTCTCCAACTTCACAACCGCACCCCGTTTGGTCTCTAAGCATATGGTCGTGGAGTACGCAGTACGCCAACCCACCTTCCTCTTCTCTCTTACGGGACGAGGCGCCGACGAGATCGCGCGGTCTCTTATCTTGTTCCCCGCGGTATCTTCCGAGAACGACACCCCACGAGACTACGGGGCGATTTGTCCCGACGTCAACACTTTTCCCCAGCAAAAACACTGGCGGGCCCGACCATACCTCCTCCACTCCCGGAACCAGAAGGCAAGACACAGCCGGCCCCCGACTGGCGCAAGAGCGTCGACCTTACACAAATGAACGACGCAGGCCTTCGCACCCGAATTATGTCCATGTTGGACAAAAATCAGTCCATGTGGAACGGTCGCCTAGGTGTAATAAAGGCGGCCGTGCATTGGATCGCATTGAAACCAAACTAGTGACCCATCCATCAACATCCGTACAGGGCTGGCCGGAAATCTCGGGCTATCCTGGATGATCACATCCAGTCGCAGTTAGCTGCTGGCGTTATCGAACCTGCCCAAAGCGAATGAGCAAGCCCTACAGTGTTGACTCCGAAACACGGCGGCTCACTGCGTTTTTGTGTCGACTACCTCCACCTTAACAGCGCCGCTATTCTCGATACTTATACACTCCCCGAATGGATGATTGTATTGACAGATTAGGCAAGGCGACGGTCTTCACCACCCTAGATGCCAACGGCGTCTATTGGCAGATGCCGTTGGACCTGCAGAATAGGAACAAGACGACCATTACGTCTCACTGTGGCGTGTTCCAATATATACAGATACCCTTCGGCCTCCGCAACGCACACCAGTCACGTTTCAAGGCGCGCTGGATGTTATCATGATGCACGTGTTATGGAAAACGAGCCTAGTTGACATGGACGACGAGATCATCTTCTACTCATCCATTGAGTAGCACTTCCAACACTTGTACGACGTCCTCAAACTCCTTGACTCCGCTGGAATCTTACTGAAGCTGCGCAAGTGCGACTTCTTCCAGCACAAGGTCGATTACCTCGGCCACATCCTCTTACAGTGGAAAATGGCGATGGCGTCGAATGCCACCTGTGGCGTCCGCGACGCTGTCTTCCCACAGGACATTACGCAACTACGATCCTTTCTCGGGGTGTGCAATGTGTACCGCCCATTCATCCACAAGTTCGCTAAGATGTCACACCCCCTCCATGGGATTCTCGACAAAGAGGCCGACATAGATTGGGGGCCCGGCCGACGCCCACGTGGGCGCGTTCAACTCCCTGAAACAGGCGTTGATCTCTCCTCCGGTACTAGCTCTTCCACCCTTAGACCGGCCCTTCATTATTTACACCGATGACTCCTATTATCAAATCGGTGCTGTTCTTCTCCAACAACAGGACGACGAGAAACCGTCATCCTGGGCAACCATCGGATACTGGTCTCGCATCTTGACGAAGATGGAGCGAAACTACTCGGCCACGAAACGCTAATGCCTCTCCGCAGTATGGGGATCACCACACTGCAGCCATACATCGACGGCCAACCCTTCATTGCGCGTTCTGATGACAACTCACTGCGACGGATTCCTTCCATCAAGAACCCGACTGGTCCGATTGCCCTATGGTGCCAGCAGCTGGCGCCATACGATTTCCAAATCGTACACCGTCCATGGAGAGTACACCAGGTCCTGTACGCACTATCCCACCTTCTGGTCCCACGGACAATGCCGAACAGTCTCCCTTTGATGACGACATCCCCACTTTCGAAGGTGGCATTCAGGTGATGACACACCGGCAGGGACA
>JAULBU010049383.1:0-13126 GCA_032358235.1 Odonthalia washingtoniensis | reverse complement strand
GGAGAATTGTAGTTGACACTTTGGAGAAATGTGGTTGAACTCGTAACATTGGTGACAAATCAATGGTTGTAATGTCTGTTCGTTGAGTTTTTTGAAAGCCCACTCCACACGGTTCAGTGTTGATGAACGTCCGCTAAAGTTGATGTATCATGCTCTTTCTGTATTTTCATACAGGTTTGATTCTTCCTATGCCAACGTTGATGAAAGGTCGTTCGTATCCTCAGACTTGACCTATGAGAACATGTTAAACTCGGCAGACCTTTGATGGTCCGAATGATGGTCGGTAAGATCTTCCGCGAAGTATATTTTGCGTGTTGGTTTTGGTCTCCGAGTGGTTAATGTGAAATTTCGAGCTCCAACGCGTTGTGCTCTATGCACATCACCTTGATCTTGAGAATACTGGAAAATGAGATTGAATGTTAAGTACTGACGGTTTTCACTTTCCTGGAAACGTGCGACAATAATTCTAGTTGTTGGTGCCAATTCGCCCAAGAAGAACGTCATCTTTTCAACCCGGCATGGATATTACCACAGCGATAAGCTGCGTCATTAAATCTGGATGCGAAGTCCTGTTCTGCTTCATTAATAAACTGCCAGGTTCCGTAATGGATTCATTGGTTCGCGTATGGCTGCAAATGTGGAGTATGTTCTTAATATAGATAGCGTGGCTTCTGGACAACAGCTTACACCTCCGGAGTGGGCTCCTTTTCTTGTCAATAGACATTTCTTCACTGCCTCCAGAAAGGAACCGAGGAAGGGCCACGTATAATTGCACCTCAGTCAGTCTCAGTTTTTCACATCATTCCACCATCCTTGAGAGGAAGTCAAAGGCCAATATTGGATCGTCTCCAGAAAATTGGTGCTCCTTCATGGTCAACTCCAGGATATTGAGAAGCATTTGTAAATCATCATTGGATGAACTGTCTCGGTCCTCGCTTGTTCTACAAATAAGAAAATATCGGTACGAAATTAACATCTCGAATTCTGGGTTTAATGGATTAAACGAGGTCAACCCTCGGTGTTTAGAGCAATTCTCACGTTCAAATAACGGTATGTCAGATCGATAATTTCCATGACGGAGCCTGTTGTTTCTTAGTCCTCTTTTGAAGATGAAGAATCGTAGTTAGAATTACGCCGTGATCCTGTCCACGGGTTTGTACGGTACGAGCGTGACACGTGCGATTCATTTTTTGCCTTACATGACGTATCCGGGTGTACCATGGAGGCCCGTTGAGACGGTAAAAGTGGACGTTGAGGTGCGTCTTCCTGATCAGTGCGGTATTGAAAGCTATGGCATTTATTTTTGGCCCCCTTGACATTCGGGTTTTTTTGTAGTGCAGTACCGTGCTCCACGAAAGCATTGACGTCCGAAAGTAAACGTTTTACTGCTCCGGAGACGGACTCCGTTGGAGCGAGTATCTTTTCGGCGAAAGATTGCTTAATCTCCGTAAGCTCTTCATGGGAATTTTTGAACTCCTCATCGAATCGGGCTTGCGGGTGAGCTCCTCTTCCAGAAATGTTTTTAGGTCTGTTACTCTTTTCTTCAGGTCCGCGGATTCTTCGCTGCAAATGCGTTGTATGGTTTCCTCACGTTTTAGTTTGCCAGCTAATGGTACCCTGCCTTCTACAGAAGCGGTTCTTGATGCTGTGCGAGAGGCATTACAAGATCCCACTGGTGGGCTACCGGTAATAGATCGCTGTTTCCTTAATCCGGGCTTTGGTATGCCTGTAGTAGCTTTATTCATCTTTGGTCAATTGCTACGTAGTTGATTCTAGGCTGGGAGATCCGATGTCGTGCAATGAAATCCCAAAAGGAGGAGGGAACGAGACACTAAAGGATGTTTGGGACCATTCGATCCGAGTGGCTTGTATGATTTTCACTCCACCGAAAAGAGGAAGTAAGATGAGGATAGAGGCAAGTAGGTTTCTGTCGTCCCAGACTGTGTAAAACACAGGTGATGCAAGTTAGGGGGTAGATGGTGTCTGAGAAAACGCTTGTGTTTATTATCATTAAGAGAATTCAGGGCGAAGAAGCCCCTAAAGTAGACTTCACCCATCGTCTAATGGCAAACGAGGAGCATCATGTACACGTAGTACCGTTAGGTACTGTAATTGATATACAGTGTACCAGAAAAAGGGGTCGACGATTCAGGTGATCGAACTAGGCCGAACGCATGAATCGTGATGAGTGTGACAGAATGTGTAACCAGGATCGTGACAGCTTGACAAAACTGACGAAATTTGCACATGAGAGAAACCTTACAATAGAGTTGAAAAAGTTATGGCATATACGAGTATTGAACCACAGATATATTAAACCAATCAAATGGCCAAAGCAAAGGGTAGTCTTCGATTTATGATGTCAGGTGTCCGTATTATTTATGTCTAACTCTTTTATTTCTTTTTCTCCTCTCAGAGAAGCGGGATGTATACTGATACAATGATGGTAGTCTAAATTTTTTAACACGTGTATGTAGAATCATACAGTTAGTAAAGGTTAACTAGTTCTAATTCAGTGTAGTCTATTTTGCATTCGTCAATGAAAAATAATGTGAATTGTGCATCAATTATACACACACGTGTTGAGTAGAAATATTTAAGTGAATCGATAAGTGCATAACGTTACCTTTTCATTGTATCACACGAAGCTCGCACATGCATCAAATTGACCTGTCGTGGACTCAATTTGACACTCCAGCTATTTTTACACCGGCATTTTGCGTAGATAGTGGAGTTCCAAGGACCGTCATCGGCCAATCTGCACTTCAACAAATTAATACCTCCTTCAACGTTCAAACTAAAAGTACACCCTCAGATCTATCTTTCCGATTCGACGATAACGTTTACCCCTCTTTAGGAATATTGAAATTTATGCTCATGACTCTATAAAAATTTCACCACATCAACATTGCATTATATATCCCTACAAGACATAGTGTGTGTGAAAGGAGTGAAAAAAACGTGCATATGAACGAATTAATGTTTCAACATGCCCTCTTTTCTGTTACGCGGATGCACTTCTTTTCCTCTAAAATGTTCTATTTTTCTCTTTTTGTACAACATTTCCCCTTTTACTTAACTTATAATTTTCCTATCATTATCACGTTACAACATGCTCTCCTATCTTTTATGGAGATTCCCGTCTTTCTCGTACACTTTTATTAAGTGCCCTCTTTTTGCACCACATTTACCCCTATTTGAGCAAGATACTCTCTTATCAACCCTGATTTATCACATCTATGTCTCTTAGGGAATAGTTACAATTAATGTTCCACCCTAATCGCCCTAGACATATTGGACAGCATCCTGCTGATGATCGATAATATCAACAACAAGTTGCCGAGAAGCCGACAATTTTTAAAAAATTTACATGTTCATTTTTTGTAGGAATGGTTTGTAACTTTGTACAGAAGTGCATCGTCATACTTGCACACATTATTACAACCACTAAAAACTTTTGATGTTCATTTCACCAGTTGCGAATTGAAGCGCCTACATCGCCATTTTTTCATCCCAGGCCAACGAAGTTTTCAACTTGTTGGCACCCTCCCATCAGACGCCGATCCTGAGACCCTCAACAGTCTCAACCAAATCAACTCTACTTTGAGCCTTCAAAAAACGGCCGCTTCAGCACAGTTGCGTTTCACCGTGTAGTTCGGTTCGGGCTCAACTTGTTTTAACGAGCTCATTTTTTTAGATGTTTCCTATATAACGATTAATAAGAAAAAATATTCCATCTTACATATGGTAAAAGAAGGCATGCATTCAGTGCTGCATCAAGGCTCAAGGGCATGTATAAAAGAACAATTTGCAATGCGATCATACAATGCTGACCTTCCATTTATAATGGTCTCCAAAACTGCATAGTCGTATAGCAGGGGTGGTACTTTGGGTAATACTTTATCAGACTTGACCCATTAGATGGAATTAACGTAGATCGTACTAGTGTGGAGGCGCATAATGGACTAAGAATATGCGAGAGATATCATGAGCCTATCCAAACTGTTGTTGGAAAGATGTTTATAGACAATCCAAAGTCTGCCTTATACTTTGTTCTGTCCCTGTCAGTTAAAGTATTGAACGACACGGTAGGGCCTGATGGAATTGTAAATTGTGACCTCCTTTTCAAGGTAATACCCCCGGTTTTCAATGCCTTCCACATTTGAAGATGCTCTACAACTGATGAAAGAGGAGATACAGCGTTAATTATACGAAAGGATATGCAACGACAGATTGAAAAATGCGTATATCCCGTACACTCAAGTTAAATGTGCCAAGATCAACTGACGCAGTATAAGACACGGGAGATCAAGTGTTGGTTTGGAGAGAAAAGGGACAAACAGCCAAGAATAGTGAGTACTCAGGCCCGTACAAAGTGAGATTTTCGGACAGATCACCCAAACCAGTGTACATATATGATCTGCCAAATTCTAAGCACCGTCCCTATGCAATTACACAAGTCAAAAACGACATTTATCCATTAACTATTTCAACCGCCTTCTTTGGTGAAAGTAATTAATAATTCAAAAACCTCCAAACCCCAGAATTGAGAATGACATTTAACTCACGGAAATCATACAGATGAAGGACCTTCGATCAAATGCCCAAAATGCAACATACAAGACGAGAAGAGCTCAAAAACATGTTTAAACGAAGAACGTTCATGATTATCCTCGAGGAAAAAGTACCGGTCGATTGGGGCTTATTACCAGGAACATTCGTGCTGGCTTTGAAATCCACAATAGACGGAAAGATAAAGCATAAAAAACTGTTTGTCATCAGTGGACACCGTGGAAAACTCAAGAATATTATAGAATATTCTTCTCAAACCCTTAAATCATCATCAATCGGTCTCCTACTAGCATTTGCATCAATTTTTCGTTTGGGCGTTTGGGCATCTAACGTAGTACAAGTATACCTCGAGTGGGTAATAACTTTTTCAAAATAGCTTTTTTTCACTCGGCTGTTCCTGAATTTGAACTCAATGCAGACCAGTGTCCCAACATTTTCAACCGTTGTATGAATTGTCTGAATAAGGCGATATGTGGTACCAGACGCTGAAATAGTACCATATACACGACCTCAACATTTACCAATTGAAATAAGACCCTTCTTTTCACATTCTGTTCAAAGATTATCGTCCTTGTGGTATTTCTGGGATCTAAGTCGATTAACTTCCAAGAGCTGGAACAACGTCATTCAAGAAAATTGCATCAATAACAGAAAAAATGTTTGAAATGAAAACTTTGTCATCCCTTCCATGTGACTTTTCTGGTTTGAAAATGAAACATGGAGAAGACAGAACGATGGTACAAATGCAACATCACAATTCTGGAAACTAGAAAATCTCGAAACAGACGCAACTTTTACATAATTTCGCCCAATGAACGTACGCCTGGCGTTACTCTCTAATACAAGAAGAGATGTAATGTATAAGATATATAGACTTGCAAAAGTAACCGAAGAAACTTTAAACAACTTCAAGTCCCACTTCATCAAATTACTAAATTCATCAACTGAATTCAGACTAAATACAAGATGGATATCGCTTTCTCACAGCTGGATTTTAAAACGTTACGACTAATTTGCTTTTCAGATGCATCACTAAGAAACAATACCGATTTATCCAGTTAACTCCGTATCATCATTATGATGGCTGACGCATTACATAGCGTAATACCGTTGGTATTCCGAAGCTACAAATAAAAACGACCATGCGGCTCTTCGATGGAAGCTGAGGTAATTACCTTCTCTGATATATTTGATGCTTCGTTTACCGTAGGAACTGAACGTGGAACTTTAAAAAACAACATATACACTTCGACCCTTTTTCAGATTCAAGGTCACTGTTCGACGTGATTAGCCAAGGTAGTAGATCAAGTGAGAAGAATTTGATGTTGGATATATTCGTAGCCTGAAATGGCTTTAAATCAAATTAAATCTCAAATATTGGATTAGTATCTTCTGTGGATAACGTCTATGGTTATGGAAATGAATGCCTACTTCCAAGCGGTTAAAGCGTACGGATGTGCCAAGGAACGACTCATTTATTTTACCGATATGAACGCCTGCATTGGGCCATTCGTAGAATGGACATTCAAACATTGTAGTTTTTCCCCTCGGCATTCATATTGTCAAAAACCGGTAATGTTATGAAGGCCGGGCATTCAGTGTTTTGTATTCACGTGCAGTTGCGACACTTAATCATAAAAAATAATGTGGGCCCCAATTTGGATCATTGCTGTCACCTCTTCTTAATGAAATTTTATGAAGACAGTGATTACAGTAGTGAGTGTATGACCAATGTAACGTGTCCGTCACAAGATTCAACGTACACTTTTAAATCACTGATGCCCATAAGGCAATTGGAATCAATAAAAAATGGAAGAGATTTTATAAGGATATGACTTTAAGTAACCAACGACGTGCTGACAAACTGGATATGTATCGTACGAATTAATGTTGTGAACACGTCGTTGTACAATTTATAGAAACCCTTTCACCTGTACATATTTCTTTTATGATAATTTGAAGAGGTAAAAGTATTTTCATAACAATAATATTCAACGTACACCCAATTGTTGTAGACTGTCTATTTAAGGGAAGATTTGCATCAGTTTTCAAAATGTTTGTATCCCCTTCCTTTCCATGCCAAGAATTCTTGAAACTGCCATCCTCACAAAGTGCGGAAAGGTAAGAAATAGTTCCCGTTATTCGTTATTAGTTGTTAGCTTTCTATTTGTTAGATTTTGTCTTACCTAATTGCGGAAAGGTATGAAATCGTCTGCCATGTTGTGGAGTTTGGGAAGCATAACATGACTTCGTGGCCTTCGCGAGATCAGAAACGCTTACCTAATTTTTCATAGTTACCTGTTAGTTTTTGTTTTCCCCAAGTGTGAAAAGATAGGAAAGCGTTGAAGAGGCTGTGGAGGTTCGGAAGCATAACATGACTTCATGACCCTCTTGAGAGCGTGAAAGCTTACATACTTTTCATATTTGAGTAGAATGAGTTGTTGCAATGATTTATTAGATTTAATTATTAGTTATTGGTTTTTCCCTTCCCCAACTTGGGGAAGGGAATAAAGTAGCCTATTTACCAGCCTTGTGCACTTCAAGTGTGGAAGGGTAGGAAATAGGTTACGTCACGATATAGTGCACTGTAAAAAGGAAGGAACCTGTACTAAAGATGCCTACAATTTCATAGTAATTACCCCAGCTGCCTATACATGATTGTGAGCAACAATCATGTATGGGTAGGTGAGTGTGGTAATTTTTTCAAGCTTTATTTATACGAACTGTCCATGTTTTGTTATAGTAATAGAAATGTATGGTTGCTCACATATTAATAGATCAAACTGGCTATTGGAATGTTATATTATCAGAATGAGAGCCTTTCATTGTACCGGAACATGACAGGCTGTCATTCTGAGCCATCTGACAAGTAATAAAGTATATGTTACATCCTCAGAATAAAACGTAAATGTTATTACTTGTACCATCACAGGCTGTCATGGCATTGACGGTGTATAGTGAAATCATTTATATTAGTTTATTAACTTTACTATTAGTGATACAGTGTTTAATGCAATGTACATACGAAGAGACAAATTGAAGATAAAATGATCGGGAAAATGAAAATAGAAGTAATAGCTGTCTTTAACGTGATGAACATGATCAGAACCATAATAAATGAAAAGTTTCAGACCAATTGCAATAAGGCATAAAGCACGAATATCCAAATTTTTGTAAGAAGTTGCAGCCGCATCAGTTCTCAACTTTCTGTTTTGGACGAGAGCGCAATTCGCAGTTCTTGGATTATTCAATCTGTCGTTAGCCGAAGATTCATCTCCAGGGAGATTATGGAAATAATGAATGTATCTTGTAATGCACCAATGGCGCAGCGAAAATCCATGGCTTCTTTTTCGACCCATCACTTTCCGTAAATTAATGTGAACAATTAGCACCGTATTTCTGGAATTGCGCCCCAGACACCGAAAGTAAACCATCACCATACGTTTTTGTAATTGATTTACTCCCGCTGATAATTCATTTAATCAATGTTCTATAGTAATGAAAAATGAGGAAACCTTCATCAATCGTCTTTTCTGCAAAATCCCGCAGACCAGCATCTTCATGTTTGATTGTGGATAATTTCAGAGAAAAAGTAGTGTCCCTACTTCCATTACAAGCAACATATTTGTATATATTCCATCAAGGGCTCGATTCCATGATATTTTCCACTTGTCACACGGTATGGGAACACCGTTGTTATACAAAGATACATCTCCAATGGCTTGTGAAGTGAAGTGACGAACGTGCTTAGGGAACGTCTGAACTGTAGGAAAACCAGGAGGATTATCCCATTCATCCATTCCTTTTTTCACGGCAATGGCTTCCAGCTCTCTCAAATATTCTTGTGCTGCAAGTAGGTCTTATTCAGTGCCCTCAATGTTGGATTAATTGTTAAGCATCTGAAGTGCAAAAAATTCGACCAGTTGTGTCCAGCAGCATGCCAAACAGTTATCATCCATATCACCTCCGACAAATTTCCTATGTTTTGGAAGACCCATACACACAATTGCCACATAATATTTCGCAGCGCACGGATCCACAAACAACCAACCCGGATGGGTAGATTTGAGGATAATATCCATCATTCAATGTCTTCAATTTTGCTCTGGTCGGAGCATTGGTCTTCCACCGGAATATTTAGTCTGAGATGGGAGGAATAGTTTTTCGTTGATATGGACCGTTGGGGTGTTTTTCATTTCATTACATGTTACGGGATGAACAGAAGTAATGAACCAAGAACGACTGTAGTTTATCCGTTTTGAAGCGTGATCCCATACTATACCATTCTTCCAGAAGAGTACTACATGTTCAACCACGGAAAGATGCGTGGGACGGGGTGTTCTTGGATCTGATGCATAGTAACTCCTTGTCTTCGTGTAATGGAGCGGTGCTTCCTCCACACTGAAAACAATTCTTTCAGTCTTGCATCCTTTTCCAATTTCATCATCTTCGGGGTTTTCTAATGGTATCAATTTATTCTTCAACTTATTATGTTGAGACAAGGAAGAAAATTGCATTGCCGAAAAAATATGCGCATAACTTCCTGGTGTCAAAACAGAGTCCGATAAATCTACCAATTCTTCCATGTCTTCTACTGTGAATTGATCATGATCTGAATTTGAATTGTCGTTTATATATCTAATGTCGTATGGAGGGTCTGTTAGAAAGAAATGAACATTATATTGTAGAGTCTGACCCATAGCTTCTTCATGTGGGTTAGTAAGGGACTTATAATTGCAGTCATAGCAGCAAATCGAATTCTGCATACTTATTTTCAGCACTTCTATTGCTTCCAATTCCATAGTAGTCAGATTAACTGAAGGTGCTGATTCGACATAATATTCCTCCTTAACTTCTGTCGGTATATCGGAAGATGTTTTTGGGAATGTTTCCATATCTTGGTTGCCACCAACCTTGGATTTCTTCTTATTTATTTGCGATTTTTCGGAAGACGGTTCACGTTCACGTTTACCATGAACTG
Organism: Odonthalia washingtoniensis; assembly: GCA_032358235.1. Lineage (NCBI taxonomy): Eukaryota > Rhodophyta > Florideophyceae > Ceramiales > Rhodomelaceae > Odonthalia > Odonthalia washingtoniensis. The sequence continues at coordinate 3,573 of JAULBU010049383.1, read as the reverse complement.
TTTCCTTTTCCTCTAAACGCGAAATATTATCATAAACGTCTACGATAATTTCGATGGTGTTAATAACTACAACGGATAAGTTGAGACGCTCGGAGACATGACCAGGTATACCAGAAAATCATTGCGGCAATTACGAACTGCTCGGATCACAAAAGAAAGGTTTCAGAAATGGAGTGGATTCCATGTAGGCATCGGGATCTTACAAAGAAATGTTGCACAATATGTTGTGTATGTTTGTAAAACATTAAGATGCGATGTTACGAAATATTGCGTCCACTATGTTTTTTCTATCCCCAGCTTCTTTAGACAACAATTAATAGATAGTGACTGGTCATCTGCCGTAAATTTTGTTTCTTGAGTAACTGGAGAAAAACCTTCGTTCGTAGTAGAAAGAAATTCGAATCTTGATGGTGTTCAGTTGTAAAAGATGTACGGTGACTTTATTGTACTGACTATAGTCATGTAGATTGATGTTTCCAATCTTGACCACGACTTGACAATTGTTTGACACACGAACCCTATTCTAGTACCAGTGGGTATGATTGATGCTGAGAATATTTCTATTACGCGTCTTAGAATTTTTTGTCTATATTGTCTCCGAGACAAATGAAATGCTGTGGTAAAATAGGAGACATTCGAAAGTTGTTGGAATAGACATGTTGGATGGGTTCATTCTTTATATTTTCCCGGTTGATTGGATGATCATGTGAATGAATGTTGGACAAACTAAGAAACCAGTTAAAGTGAAGTTTACAGTGAAGTTGTCAGTGAAAATTTGCACTTTTTGTTCATCTCTACAACCATATTTGTATATGGAGAGAGACGCACGGGATATCTGATGCACTTGCTGAGAACCTATTCTTGCTAGGACCTCGTCACTATTACCTCCTATACACTCCAATAATCATTGTTTCAAATCCTTTTTCTGTTTTTCGCTTTGCTTTCAAAACGTGTTGTTATGCGCTTGGGAACCGGGTCGTCATGGATCCTCAACCGTTCCATATAATTGTTGAATTTGAAATTCTTGCAGTGGAATTTCTCTTTGAAAGATGAACCAGAGAAACTGTCAATAAACGAAAACAGTAGAAATTGAGTGAATTCAGATTAACTGGCTGGGTTTTTCCTGGTAGAGAATTTTTCAGTAGATGTTGAAGATGACATGTTGTGGTTTTGCTCAGTTTCGAGTTTCAAAAGAAGTTCAAAACTGTTGGGGAATGGGATGTAGAATGTTGAAAATGATGTAAAACGATTGTGGCTAATGATCGTGGAGAAAAATATATGGAGTGTGACGTTGCTGTTAAAATGATCAAATTTTACGGCGTAGCTTTTAAATTGACTAGATGTGTGTGGATGTTTATGGTGCTGATATGATGATTTTGAAGAAATTGTTTCTGCAAACGTTTGATAACGCCTGTGGAAGGTCGTAATAATAGATTAGAGGCGCAATCAAAGATGGTTATGGTGGAAGAATATGAACGAACGTGAAGAAGGTAACACGTAACGGTAGCAGTACCGCGATGTTATGCCCGGAAAAGTTATATAATGTTATGCTCTGGTATATATTGTAGAAAATGAAATATTTATTTTCCGCACGGCGTCTGGAGATTAAGAAAAAATATAAAATTTTCCCTCCCTATGCAGGATTTTTTTTTGCAGAAAATTATATATTTAATTTTTTGCAGCAAAACATTAATTATATAATTTTCTGCAAATTTTCGGCCTCCATATGGAAGAAATTGTTTTGCAGACAATTAACTATTTAATTTTTTGCAACAAAAAAATCAATTATTTAATTTTCTGCAATTTTTCGGCATCCATATGTGTGAAAATTATTAAAAAATATTCCCGAGTGATATTTTTGCGCCGCAAAAATATAAAAATATGTTGCAATATACGACGGGTGAGTTCAACACACCCGTATACGGTACAATTAATGTGTCGTTACAAAAGGACCATCCGGTTAAGAAAGTCATACCACATTTCTGTTTATGACAACAACATTTACGGTTATGATAACAAAGACAACAAACCGACCATCAAAGTCATACAAATGAAACGAAGCCGGTGTCAAATCGAAATATAATATTTTCCATATATTGAGCGAACTGTTCTATATATTGCGCACAACATTACGATATCATTCTTCACAACCAACCGTCCTCAACTAACTTCAGTATTTACCAACTACAATATAATACTTCTATAATCAACTATTTAGTCATCTTATGCATATGCATATGGAAAGTGTCCCAAGAATAGCTATCTCCAGGAAAGAGGTGAAGAGCTATTCCAAAAACTGATTATTGCAGTGGGAAAAGGTACCGATGTAACGGCAATGGGGTATAGTTCCAGATGTTTCTGTTGAGCTGTACTGTATAGATGATGATTCCGTTGAAGTGGTGAAGTCATCCAGAGATTCCCTTGGAATTGATGGTTTGGATATTAGTGCATTCCTTGTTGGTACAGAAAAACTGGGGGCTGGAATTTGAACAAACTCAGGTAGTGTAGCGAAATTGACAACGGCTGATTGGATGATATATTGGACAGAGTGGAAATAATTGATGTGAAAATCAGGTCAATGCATTAGGAACTGGAATATCCTTATAATGAAAACAATGAAAGAGGTAACAACCCAGCAATACTCCTTGATTTGCAATCAGAAGGGTCTGTTCATTGATGAGATTATTAAGCGATGAAGGTTATCGAAATTTAATGCACAGGCAGAGATGGTAATGAGTATAGCGATAGGGGAGGTATGTTACTCTTACAGACTTTCGTTTTTGTAGTTATGTGAATGTAGAATTGAGACTTCAAGTTAGTGAAGTGAGAAACGTCAAGAACCCTCTGAGCTATGTCAGAACCGAGCATCGTGATGCATTCGTTACATCCATTGAAGAAGAGCGGTATGAAGTTGGTTTCGCAATGATCTCTGTGACTTTCAAATCTGAAGATGTTGACGGCAAGTATTCTGGTATCTCGCAATTATGCAGCCAGGAAAGAGATAGAATTGTAATGAAGTCCGAAAAGTCATTAGTTATTGTGGACGGTAGACATCGCCTGTCCGCACTCCAAATTCTTTGTGGAATGTTAACTTCCGAAAACAATTGGGCAAGAGATCTTATTCTTGTCACTCTTCTCGTACGGAATAGAAAGGCCTCCATGACACTGTGGAACGTTGTAAATCTCAGCAGATCTCGAAACATATCATAGTCGAAGACAAAAATGGACATTTCCTTCATTGAATTAATGAGCAGTGCCATACGATATGCTGAGACCTTTACCGAACAATAGAAGATACCGTCTGAAGAAGCGAGGACAGTCGATATTGCGGGGAATATGGAAAGAACAACATTTATTGATACGAAAAGTACCTCGATATACGAATGGTACGCTAGTGTGGGAAAGATACTTGTGAGATTCAAATCTGTCATGGCAAGGATGAAGACCATACAGCAGTTTGGAACTGGGTAGGATTCTGGTAAAAGAGGGATAACGTACTTGGACAGTGGAATTCTCATCAACGGTAGGTAGGAGACTATGATGTACCTCCTGGATGCAGCTGAAGCTTATTTT
>JAULBU010049372.1:0-13127 GCA_032358235.1 Odonthalia washingtoniensis | reverse complement strand
ATAGTCACAAAAAGTGTTGGGGAGGCGGCTGTGTGCCAATGCAGCACGTGCCGCGTTGAGGAGGGTGCGGTTTATGCACTCTTTTTTGGAATTCAATTAGGGTTGGTGAGGGAATATAGTGGTGTGAATTGTGCCTGAGTTAGTGAGAAACGATGTGACTATCTTGGAAAGATATTCTTTAGCATTGTCACTGTGAAATCGAGCGGGGTTGTACCGTGTACATGTTTTATAAAATTCATTGTTGCCGGAATTAGGGTAGATAATTCAGAACAGTTTTAATTCGTTTAACGATCACATATCGTGATGTCACGTCGAGAAAAGTCACAACGTGTCTGTTGTATATACCGGAAGGGGGATATATTAGCCCTATGGTGTCACTAGCTATGTGAACACCGATTGTATTCATGTTGTCTGAAGAGGGAGCGGTGGGGAGGTTTAGCCGTTTTTCTGTGAGAGAAACTGGAGCATATAAGGATTTCGTTTGTGGATATGGTGATGTGTTTGAGGGCAGGGAAAAAACCTAATTTGATGATGATGCGAAGGAGGGGGATCGGTGAGTGATTGAAAGCAAAATGTAGGGCCATTGTAGTATGAAGCGTGGATGGAAATGGTGTTGAGAACGACATGGAAGCAAGGAGGCGGTGATTGAGGGATGAAGGAGTTTTGGTGGAAACACTGGATTGGGACTAATGTAGCGGTCTAGAATTTTTGTTTTTCGCGAGAGGTGTGAAGGTTTGTGGTATGTCAGTATGAGTGGAGGATGATACTGGGGATGTAGGGGGAAGTGTGTAATATTTATGGATTGAGAGCGCAGAGGCAGAAGTTGTTTTATTTGGAGATTGTATGATAGTATAATAGTTCATTTGCCAATGGGCCATGGGAATGGGCATAGGAATATGCTTTAGGAAATGTTTTGGTATGAGGAATGCGTGTTTTGCAGTAAAGATGACTGAAGTTTTGGCTTTGTGAGCTCCTGCAAAGAAATTAATGTATTTTCAATTCTAGGCGTTGATATTGCCTGTGTGTTGATGGTACCGTTGATGGTGGGTGAGGTAAGTATACCAGAATGAGTAATTTGTGTGGGTGAATTAGTCACAGTGATCGAGTAATGAGGTTTTGTTAGAGGCCGCATGTTCGGACCAGGATTGGAGGTGTGAGTGGGGTGAGCGGCACTATAAGCGGCAATACCGAGAATTAACTTACCTTAATTTTTGTCCAATTCATCTGAGCTGTAGTGCCGTAATGATACATTACCTATATTTGCGGGGTATGGAAATTGAGGGTTATGGTCATGTGAAGTCATGCTTCTTGCATTTGCAGCAGCGTTATTATGTTTTGGGCTTGATGATGTATGGTGCAGATTTTTCATTGGCATGGAGTGCTGATGAATGGCTGGATTGGTGTTCATTTGGGTATGAATGTAATGTGGTCCAAGTAGTTTGGATGGTCACGAAATTCCTGGTCTGTATGGTTGGATGCACGTCCGAATCTGACGGCGTGAAAATGGCAGAATTTAGTTGGAAAGCGATGGTTTTGGTGGTATAGTTGCGCTTCGGACGAAGTGAATGCTGATTGGTTATGGGGAATGAGGAAGGAAATGATGGAGCAATGTTGGCGGTGAGCTTATCGTTTTGTTCGATTGATTCTATGGTTGCGTTTAGTTATTAGATGATTTTAGGCATATGTAAGAGCCAGAAGGGTATGATGGATGCATAGGTATGATCGTTGCGGAGTCCTTTGACTATAAATTTGATGGAGGTTTGTTCATTTACGATATTAGGGTATTGTACGACAGACATCTGCCCTCGTATTTTGAGGTGTGCATCTATGTAGTCTTTGGAATTGTCATAATTACCAATTATGGTATTTGCTGCTTTTTATCCAGTGTTTCCTGGTCTGCCATTGATCGTAGTTACAGTTTTTTCTCGACACGGTTCATGATGAGGGAGGGATTTCGGGGGTGCCTGGCGTAAGGATGGATGAGACTACTGCTATAGGGAGGGAAGAGATGATCACGTTTGCCAGTGCGCTGACTGAGCGGCGATGAAGTGGATCAAAGGTGTAGTCAATGCCCTCGATTTGAGGCGTAATTTGTAGTGTGTCGGCCTCAAATTGGATATCCATAATCTACGGAACGATGTTGTCGGGATCTAATCCTGGGATTGTGGGATTATGTGCTGGGAGTGACGGTTGTGGGGCGGTCATAGTGTGATTCAAATAAAAATAAGAATGTTAGTGGTTTGAACAGTCGGTGCGGTGATGTATGTGGTCAATGTTTTCGGCACAGTCAGAGCGATAGATCAGGGGATATAGATGGAAATAGCACAATCGGTGCAGTAGTTATGGAGTTCGGGTACGATTTTGTTTTGGAGGTTGTTTGTGGTACTAATATAGGATTTTAGTCTGTGATGTGTGAAGATCGCTGACTAGAAAGGAACCTCAAGATGAAATACTTTCTGTCGACGAACACTTTTATAAACATTAAAGTGTCAAAACAAAGAACGTGTAACGTGTCACATAGTAGTGTATGTGATACGTGTGGCTATGTGAGAGAAGCTCTCACATTGTTGATGCAGTAATCAAACATTAGATGACAAATAGTTTGATTTTATTAATATTTTAAAAAAAATATTTAAAAATATTTAAAAATTTAAAATGGGTAATCTAGAAATTTAATTAACAGTTTCAAGACACATTTCCATACGAAGTGCCGTTTTCAAAGTACGACGCTCTAATTGAGATATTTCCTACGAAAGAACGGTCCAGAGAGTTTTTAACAACAAGCTATTCACGTCTATTTCCCTCGTGAGCTGACTTCACACTAGACAATTCTTCAATATTAACCTGCATACTTGATCAGAAAAAGTTTCCGATGAAGAAAATGATCGTGCACGAACTTAACTAGGTATTATAGCGTAGAATTTCGTGATAAAGTGTGATATGAAATCCAGTTGGTATAGTAAACAATGAATCCGAAAGCAGTTTCCAGTTATACCATGTTACATCCGAACCATATACTGCACTATTATTTGTAGCACTGTCCTCAATGACCTTCAGCATGTCAGATAGTACTATTTAGTTTATTTGATTTACATTGCTCATTTCTAACTTAAAAGAACCATCGCAACTATTTTTTTGTATGTCTAGATAACAAAAAGTTTAGAGAAATTCTTATATTTTTCCTGTCTATTACGCACAAAGAAAGATAAGACAACATGTGTAGCTGTTCTTACTTTGTCCTGCAAAAATTTCTGCGTGCAGAATAAGATGTCTGCCAGGTATTGTTGGCACTCTTAATGATATAATGAGGTCAAAACATAATGTAACATCGATACGACTTCATTTCCGGTCCTCGGGTTCGACCAATGTCCTTCCGGTAGTCTGAAAATGAACGTTTAATTGTAATTGCTAAAAACGACTCCGAAACGTGGTGCAATTGATCGCTACACGTGGACGTAGTCGACCTCAAATTCGATGTCAGAACCTTCTGTCGCTTTGGTCACTTTTCGTCACGCTCGGTCACACGTTTTGTCAAGTTTTCTACGTTTGGTCTGGTCCGGGTAATTTAATCACTGGCCACGTGTTTTCCGGACAGCTGTACACTCAGTACAGTACCTTACTGTACTTGGTGTAAAGCTTCCTTAAAGGGATTTTTCGCTCTGGATTTCCTTAACGCTAATGAACGCAAGTAGTACCGAGACTTCTTCTATCCCCAAAGTTTGCCTTTGACGGTTATAGCGAAGCCAATTTGGCTACGATAGTCCCCCAACCTCATCTGCGAGAGTCAGTCATCCGCACATTACACGGGTCGCTATTGGCCCGGCTCAGCATAACGACCGTTCGATTCCTCCGCCTTACCAGCGCTGACACAGATTAGACCGGACTTGCGTCGCGTGATTACACACAGCCTCAGCGAAGCGTAATTGAATCCCGATATCGCTCGGCCGCCCCATCATCTACTCCAACCCTCCGGCGATAGTCGCCGTCAGCCTGATACGACTACGCCTATCGATCAGCGGGACGCCACGCTGATTCCCAGTCTCTTTCTCCCCATTTGGTGGAGTGCATGTCAACACGGGCTAACGTGGAAAGAGGTCCCGAACACCTTTAGTGCCGGTGCATTGCACTACACAAAAAAGCAAACTTAAGGCCAGTTATGAAATGGAACTGAAGAGATTGATTAAAAAGATTCGGAAGGAGTACCTTTTACGAAAAAGCTAACAAAGGATGGAATGTATTACCACATATATTTTCCTGTGCTTTCTAGATGTACGCCATATAAGCTTTAAACCCATAACCAGCATCCTTCTTATGTTTTTATATGTTTTCCCCACCTTCAGTTTGGTATCATAGTCAGAAGCTGTAGATATTGAATTAAGGTAGAAAGTACATGTACCGCAGAAGTCGGAATCAAGGATTAACACTTTTTCCAAGGAACGTATTGCTTCCAAAGTTTACCAAACGAGTCTATGCCAAGCGCATCAGTACGGATTTGATTATATCCACTTGCCATCTTAAGTACTGCATCTAAACTTGAATTCCAATCTTCTTTATACTGGGAATGTACATTCGTACGTGTTATACTACTAGCCAACCATCTTACTGATGTTTTTCAATGAACTACGTCCAGATTGGGTTGACAGGGAATTGAATTCATATAGATTAAGAAACGCTCTTGCAATATGGGACTGCATTGAACACTTTACAGTTCTTTTTATTATTTCGTATTCAGTTGAAAAACATTCATCCACTTTTGCAAGCCCCTTGGAGGATACATTTTATGTTCTATATTGTGCCTGAACAGTTGCTGAAAATACATGTTGGAGAACCCGACGACCGCAAAATGCACAAAATGTAGTGGTATTTCTTTCCTCATCTGTTATTCTCCTTTTTTGTTTCCACCTTTGAAAATATGTTGCTTCCTACGCAGACAGTTTGTCGGGTGTTTGTTTGCTGATAGAGGAAAAAGAATAGCCATTATTTTATTCATACGAGCGGACTCAGATACTATCGGAAAAGACGGAGATATTTCTTTAAAGCCTGTGAGATCGCCTCGAGGTTCGCACTTACAGTTAAAACTGTATATTTCAAAGTGACGCCTGACACTTAGATCAGGATTGACTTCCATTTAATAGTCATTATTAATTTTCTTGGATCATATGGATATATGGATCATCACTGCCAGTGTAGTATGTTCTTAAGTTGATGATTTCATTAATACCCTTAATTGAGCAGGTAACCAAGTACTTCTCCTGGAACAATTTGACGTCAAAATAGTCCATAGCAGAACTGATAACCATTTATTGTTTTTGTGTTTTGATGGACGCATGGTGTGCGTCGTTTTTTGAGTGGGGATGTGTAGTGGTACAAAAATAAATCGTTTCCTAATTTTCTCAGCAATTACTTGCTTTAGATTTTATCATGAACAAAATCTGTTACAAATGTTATATATCTATGAACCCATTAATCGGTCATACTTCCGCCAATTAAATTTTAGAGGTCTGATTCTCAGCTCTTCAGTGATATTTATAAATACATTAGGGTTTTTAGGAATTTAGAATAATTACAACGGATGGTTTCACAATTTTCAATCCTCACAAACAACTTCATGTTTACAGTGATATGTCAACTTTTATGTTACATGTGTGATCGAAGGGTTGGATGCATTCAGAAAAAGAACTTGTACTCGTCAGATAAAAAACTCGTATTCATCGGGGGTGGTTACTAACCGCTTATGATGCACCAAACCATGATTAGTAAACATAGTTCGGCGCATCATAATCACCATCGTTACATCTTCTGCTTCAATGAAGGCTGTGGCAGTTGCGGTACACTGCCATTGTACAACAACTTTCGAGCCTTCGTAGGATTTTTAGTGCAAATACTAGTGAGGCATCTCCAAACGACGTCGACGCCAACCACGCTATCATAGGTGAGGAATTCTCCGTCCTATTTCAAGCTTCTGTACCATCTCTTGGTGGCAACTGCTGTTGTGCGGACCATCGTCAGATTTCATTGTGACCAAAAATTATTCCTACACGGAGGAGGTGGAGATAGATGATATGATAATTCGTGGGGTCTCGTCACGAATAGTCGTAGCACGGGGCTGTTTCCGTCACAAAATCTATAAAGACAAAATAGTTTTTAGCTACAGAATTGTTGGTAAGATCTGGGGTATAGAAAGTATAGTAATAGTATCGTAATTTAAAATTAGATACAACTATAATAACAGTTATCATTTAAAAAAAAGAAGACCACAAAGTTGAGAAATACGATTATCAAAAGAGTCGCAAGTTATCTCTTAGGTGCCGTGTAGTTTTATTCAGTAAACTCGAACTGCTAGAAATAGAAGTAAATTAGGTACACTGTCATACTGATTTGTCGCAATACAAGTAGCACCTTGGTGACGGTGATTGAACTGGTTATAGTTCCAAGAACTAACCTAATAAAGTGTACTTAAAAGATCAGATGTCCTAATAAACCATACTGTATTGATAATGGTAGTCAATTAATACCAGCGCATCCCTTCTACTGGTACACCGGTGCCGTTTATTCAATTATTGATAATTGACGTGGACTTTGCGATCCTAGAGGAGGAAGTACCATCTATTCTATCAAATAAGGACATGACAGACAATGGCCTTGACTTAAGACTGCAAGGTAATTACCTTCATGTTGGAAACCTCCGCCAACCATTATCATTGAAAAATTACTTCTTTGTATACCGCTGGTCCACATAGAGCACTCCATTTTCCCTTTTCACGGAATACGAACTCAGACGTATACATCGGAGCTTTGGTCACCCACCAATTCGGGCAACCCACCAGCTGCGGAAACGAGCATCAAGTACACGCCTGAATCATGACATCCTGAAAGAGTTGCAGAAAATAAATGATGATTGCAATATATGTAAGGTAAATAGTAGTACTACCCGCCGCTTTAAACTCACAGTTGGTACTAAAGAGTTCAGATTTACCCACCGCTTGATAGTTGATACCATGTCCTTGAAGTTAAGGCCAGTCATACATATGGTAGATGAATGCACCCATTTTACGGCAGCATCGTTCCTTAAAAACTAGACAGCGGACGAGATCTGGAAGTCAATTTCACGTCTTTGGATCCAAGTCTACATGGGACCACCTGATTACCTAACCGTAGACCAAGATTAGTCCTACGTATCAAAATAAATGAGGGAGAAAGCATCCGCCGCTGGAATAGTAATCGAAGAAGCACTCATTGAAATGACTGGATCGATTGGTATTGTAGAGAGATACCACGCTCCATTGCGAAGCGCGTATCAGGAGATTATACAGATGATGTTGAGAAGTGAGATGGATGACTGCGACTTTCTCCAAATGGCCGTACATGCAGTAAACGCAACGATGGGACCAGAAGGACTTTGTCCAATGTTCATCTTCGGCGTACTCCCTCGACCTGCGAGAGTGACACCATCTCCTAACCAAATGGAAAGACAGAAGGCAGTTGAATAATCAAAGAAGGCAGCAATGAACGAGAAAGATAAGAGACGTATCGCTTTTCTCTTGCGCCACCAGGAGGACCCAAAGTTGTAGAAGTATCCCAAAAGCTACGGGATATACCTGCAGGATCACCAGTATTGGTGTACAGAAAGACTTCAAAGCGTTGGGAAGGTTCGAACACATTTGTATCCATAGAAGGGGAGAAGCTTGTCATTAAATTACCAAGAGGGAGGAAGAACTTTAGATCCGTATGTATAAAACCTTGCATAAAATCCAACTTCAGGAGCAATGGCCAAACAACATCAGAGGATACATGTGGTGATGAGGATGAAGCAAGGCTGGTTAAAGAAATCGAATCGCCTCTTGGTGATACGGAAAGAAAGGTTGATGTAAAGAAGGGATCGAAGGAAGAACAGGCCTTCGAATCATCCCGACAAGCCGAAACCCAGGGTCTCCTCAAGGATAGTACGTTTGTCTCGATTCACGAATGGAATGTGAATGGAAACGAGTATTGGTTGCAGATTCATTGACGAATTGATGAAAGTAGGCGACGGACTGAGAATGAAAATCAGGTAGTGGCACACAATTACACAGATGACGATGCCTCTTCAATTGCTACAAACGCACCTATCGTTCAGCGCTTTTCAAAACGCATTGCATTATCAATTGCAGCTTCCACACCTACCTTGAGATCATATACCCGCGATATAACACAGGCGTATATCCAATCTCATACAGAATTGGAGCGGGAAGTATACATAAAAGCACCAAATGAACTGGGATTAACTGATGGTATGTGTTAAGAGCCGTCAAACCCCTTTACAGCATCCCAGAATCCGGGCTGCACCGGTACTTAACTTACCTACAATACTATCTTGGGACGCTCAAAATGAAAAGAGCGAGAGCTGATTCATGCGCACTGATAAGAAAAAGGGAAGACAAAATTGAAGGGCTCATACTCCTCCAGGTAGAAGACTCGTTAGGTTTCTGTTCCGACGAATTTCTTAAAACCGAAGAATTGGCATCCGCATCGTTTAGATGCAAAATCAGAACTAAGATTACACCAAAAGGAACCTCATTTAATAGTATTATGTTACAGTAAACACCAGCAAAAGGCCTCCACATCAACCGACCGGATAAGATATGTAGACTAAAACATCCTGAAGTATAGGACGACTTTGTGAGCCAACAAGCACTAGCTCAGTATATCGGGGTCAATATCAGACCCGACATATGTGTTCCTATACAATTAATTGCACCAGGCTCCGACCTAACGACTGAATTGGAATACAAATCTATCAAGAAGACGATAAACTTCTTGCAGGATACGGTGGAACTCTGGATGAAATAAATCCAGTTGGACTTACCATCAGTGATATTGGTACTATTATCAGACGCATCACTTGCGAATGCCGCAGGACTAAAAAGCGAACTTGACTATTTGATTTTTATGGTAGAAAAATTGAATAATTGCGACATAATCCATTATGGATCCAACAGATGAAGACGCATAGCACGATATGTTATGGCTGCGGAAATTCAGGCCATGGTTCTTGGATTTGACTACGCCTTCTTTGTCAAGGATTTAGTTGAGGAAATATTGGGACGTCCATTGAAAATAGAAGCAATGGTGGATAGTAAAACGGTATTCAATGTTGTTGCTAAAGACGGATCCACTACAGAGAGACGACTTCAAGTCCACATATTGACCCTCCGCCAAAGCCACAATGAAGGAGAATTACACAGGATTGATTAGATCCCCGGTAACACTAACCCGGCCGACTCGTTGACAAAACCCATCTTATCCAGGACTTCACCACTATACCAGATAATGGAAACAAACAAGTTTTCAATAAAACAACAAGAATGGGCAACATCATCGCGCAAAAAAAGAAGTCCTTGGAGTGTCGATGTGACACATCGATGACCTCTTCGTGCGATGATATGGAGCGGTGAAGGGGGATGACGTCGAAGATTGATGGATGAATATCGTTGAGATTGAGGGTCGAGGGTGATGTTTTATATTGAGGATGGTGATAATGATGTTTGATATAGACGATGGATGACGAGGAGGATTGAGGATGAGGATTGAAGTTGATATTGAATAGAGTAGAATGAAATTGAAAGATAAGGAGATTAATAGAACAAAGTAATTTTATAAAGAAAGGAATGATAATGATAACAACGTGAGGACGGGACGAATCGATGAGAAAATAATTACAGAGCGCACGTCACAAAATGATTGATGTAGACGGTACCGACAGGATAAAAGAACAGGCAGATGGGACAACTGAAGAAGAGACCACCAGGGATGAAGTAATTCATGACGAGCGGATGAAATGGAGGTGAACAAACGCAGGGGGTAGCGACGTAAATAAGGCTCCGATTCTGGCTCGCGCGAAAAGCGATAAGAAGAAATGGAGTAGAAACTACCAAAACACCACTCACCATTACACTATAGACACTGTATGCTGAAAGAAACGATACCACAAAATCCCAACGAACCGTACAGGTGGCACCCTAATCCACTACAGTAGTTCATACAATTCACTACCCACTACAGTACACCCTTGAAATTATGGAATCAAAGAAACTTAGATATACTTATACCTACAAGGCAAGTTGCGATGCAAGGCTGGAATCCAACACATGTTATATAACACATGTGATATACTTAATTCAAAGAGCTACTTGAATTAGAATCATTGTTCTTTTCCTGAAAAATTCCCTACAAGTGTCACTTCAGACAAAACTCTTTGTTCACATACTTAATTCCATCTCGATGAGGATGGGAAGAATCAGAGTTGAAAAAGGTAGACATTAATTAATAAAGAATATCTCACATTAAACACGTTCACATCGGAAGGTGGAATCAAACCGGGGAGGAGTAATCTGACCAACCACGCCTAGGCTTACTAACTATCAGCGCGACGAGAAAAGAGGTTCCCACGCATTTATTGAGTTGCGATCGTGGTCAACTTCGAAATCAGAGTTGACGAAGCCACTAACGTGTCTTCAATCTATTAGCCCGTGAAGATACTTAAGGTAGGGAAATAGTTTATCCCGCTCACCCACGGGTTGCGAAGAATAATACTCTCCAGTAAATTACGTAGCTATAAAAATAATGGAATTCTGACTACAATAAACATATATTTATGTTTAATCATGTAAAAATGGACGAGTAGCCGGGAGCCTGCGGGTATGGTTTATTTGGAAACAATCGATTTGATTTTGGAAAGTGTAAGGTTGGGTGTACTGGAGTTAGTTATGTTTATTCCGCGGTTCCTGGAAGCATGGGTAGACCTCTACTCCTCACACTATTGAGTATCCTCGCGGATGTGCTGGTTGGAGGTCACGTTAATGTCCCCCCTCGACTCTACTATCAGTTGGTCAGTCTGATAGAATGTAGTACGCGCGGGACTAATTTGATCCTACCGTAGCTATTAACTACTTAGTGCGTGCGTTAGATAAAGCTTCCCCTTTCTGGTTGTTATTTAGCGCTAAGTGGAATAGGTTGGGTTTTGGATGGGTTCCGATGTTTTTTAATAAAGTCTACCGTTTTTTCTTTTAGATTTTCTATTGAGAATGGATATGTATATGTTGAGCGGTACTGGTCGACCAACAGAAATGGTACCCTGTGGCTTCCTTTCCTCCCCTACTTCACTTATGCTGTATTCCTTTTGTTAATGATTCTTCCCCTGGTCCCGACTTTCTCTACTCTGTCCTTCGTTCTCCTTCCTAAATCGTAGATTAGGTTAGTAACCTCACGGTCCAATTGGTGTGGTTTCGGTGTCCTCGTTTTTTTCTTCTTCTTATTTATCCTGCTGACCAAATTAGTGTGTCTTCGTCACTTTTTGTCCTTTCCTCCTTCCCCGAGTGGCGATTGCAGAGTTCTCGGAACGATTCGGCTTTCCACTTATTAGTGTGCCTGCCGACACTGGATTCGCGGTCGGGATACTTGTCGCCGCGATTACACGCTGGCTAACTAGTAGTTTGATTCGCCTGAGATTTCTCCCAAGTAAGATCAGTGCGACGTCTTTGTCAGATCCGGTAGCAGCAGCGAGTTGTCATTTTTGGTGACTGTGGTTACTGTGTGTTTTCTTTATTAATCGGTAACTCTCTTTCCTCATCTTCCCAGACGAGAATCGTCTCTAGATTTTATAACCCTCCAACAAAGTGTTGGCTCTAATATTACACGTGGCGTCCACTGCTGTTTCAAAATAGAAAATAGAAATCTGTTCTAATTCTTCAGTAATGTTTCCCACGTGTCACAATATATTCTTCCTAAATAGTGTTCCCTTCCTTATAGTATGTAATACATACACTACCAATAACCAGATCGTTATGTGTTATATGGTTAGGTGTTATCACAAATGTTATCGTTGTATGTGATTATGTGCTCCTGGATTTTACGATATTGAGACGAGCAAAGTTGCTAGATCAACAGTATAAGTAAAGAAAAACAGGGAAAATAGGAATGATTTCTGACACGTGTGTTAGAAATCGAGCTAAAATAGCTAATGTTCTAATTAAGCTGATGATTCCAATCTGTGATAGGATATACGTGTGTGTACGCGTGTTGGGCGGCGGATCGCCTCTTCGTACTGACAGTTATAGTGTAGTACAGTCATAGGTGGTTCGGGCTCGAGTCGGCACTCTATAATTTCATTTCGTACTGTAGCGAGAGGTAGTCCGACAGTGTCAATCTGCTTGATAGGCAGTACTGTGTGCCATCTGTACCCTATGTAACAGTATTCGTGCCGTCGCTCTTATACGTCTTTACTAGTTGATGACCTGGAATCTTTTACCCTTTTGCTCTTACTACCATCCTTTTTCGTGGAATTTGCGTCATGGATTTTTAATTGCTCACCCTTAATGTAGCTGTCGTTTTTATCGATGTTCGTCGCCATTAATCCCCTTATCACTTACCGATCATCCTTCTGATATCACCATCTTTATTGTTAATCCTTACGTTACCGTCATCCTTTATCGTATCTCCTATCGTTCTAGTACATCCATCATTGTATCCGTCTCTCCCTTTCTGTCGAAAATTTCAATAGCTTAGGGCTAGTTCTCTGTTTTAATTGGGAAAAGTAGGTGAAATATAAGTAATTGTGAGTGTGGAGATGCGGCTACTTTGGTTGTTTTATTCGGATCCGCTGTTCGATGGAAGGGTGGTGTGATGGATAGCCCTGGACCGATTATGAGCCTTCGCGGGATATATATCAGGACGTTATTGTAGTGTCCTTCTCTCACGTCAGTAAGATTTGTTTTAAAAAAGGTCCAAAATACTTTTGGTTTTTTTGGTTTTTTTAGGGTCCAAAAAGCACCAAAAAATATATGAAATTTTAGCCATCTTTCTGGACGCCTTTTTGATTTCTTTTGGGCACTCAAAAATAAGGAACTTTTTTCTCTGTCCAAAAAATCTCAAAATATTGTGATGCCGGATTTCCAAAATTATTTTGGATAGTTATCGGGAGATAATTTTGATACTTTTTGGGAATCCGTCAGTCACCTGTATTGTCAAAATGTAACAAATAATTTAATGAATATACCAAAAAAACATTGATCTTTTTCCGAAATGAAGAAAATGTAATCATTAAATTTTTGGCAGCACAAGGCACTAATTTTTGATAATGCTGAAAATAT
>JAULBU010049361.1:0-13129 GCA_032358235.1 Odonthalia washingtoniensis | reverse complement strand
AAGACGGCCTCGAAAATCCATCTCTTGGATTTTCTTGGTATCGATTATCAATTTTACACAACACAGTTTAGCGACAGCAACGGTTCACATGACATGAAATCTTATTATTTTGCATTTTGTGCGCATTCTGCACTAAACTATCAAATATGAACTCACCAATGTCATCATCATAGACTCTGTCATGTCAACAATCAAAACACAATTCTGAATTGTCTAATGAAAACGACCAATCAAAACCTCTCTCTCCGAAAAATTTTTCGGAGGAAAATTTTGCACACCTCGGCGTGAACACGTCGTCGTCTCGCAGTACATGCATAGTGCAAATTGTTTGTCCTTTATTCTTTCGGTAACAAATTGAATTCTCACTTGTGTCCGAGGGAAGATGACAGATGTTTCTGCTTTTAGGCCGAAACAAGGAGAATTTTTTATTCGATAGCTTTGATTCGTGTTTCTATTCTTCCGTAAAAGAAAATGAACACGGCACCTCTTAAACACGTACCGAGGTTTTCGGAAACGCGCCGGTATCATACTTCTGTTATACCCATTCACGCAGCTCATAGAATCACCCAGAACCTGGTATAGTACTGATGGTCTTCTCTGCAACGTATAGACCCAGAGACGGGGCGGCTCCCAACGGTACATATCTTACATCAGGCTCTGTCGCGAATTATACAGAGATTCAACAAAGTTGAAGGAAACGTAGATTCAGGTATAATTTATACCGTGTCTCTACTTGCTACCAACTGCATCAACACCATGTTCGTAAGCTATTTCAACTTTCTTCACGAATCCATCAAATTGTTCATGTGGTGGCATAACCTTGCGTACAATTCTTATTCCGCTGCCAAGCCTTGCAGGGTGAATGGTAACTAAAGAACCATGTTCGACATTCTTCTTTTCAATTACTATACGAAGGACAAGTGCGCTTTTGGATTCAGCAGACAATTTCACAACACGCATTTTAAATTTTTTGCTCCATTTTTTCTTCTCAAAAGAAACGTCACACCCAAATTTATTACTTTGTAATAATTCCGCCAATCTGGCTGCAGTTTCATCAGTTGAATGAGATGTTTCAAACCTTTCTTCGACATTCGTATTATTCTTGTTTCCATCATTATGATGAATACGTAATGGAAATGATGAAAGAGGTGATGAAACTCTTCGTGCTGCATCTTGAATTCGTGTGAAAATCTTACGAGATGATGTAAGTGATGATGTAGTAGATGATGCTGGTTCTTCTTCACCCTCATGACGTTGTTGTTGTTGAGATATAATCGGAACAATCGAATCATTGGATATGTGATGATGTGAATTTGAATGAACATCAGAACTAGGAAGAGATTTAGGTGCAATTGGTGAATGTGAGTGATGAGATTTAGCATCTACAAAATCATCAAGTGATTCTTCAAGTGAAGGAATTATGTTAATTATTGGCAGTGAATTATTATGCGATGACGATTGAGGTGTAAAATGCTCCTCAGCATCAGTTAATTCATGGTGTTTACTTTCCTGTTTTTCTTCGATTTCGCGTACATATTCTTGAAGGAATGAAGATATTCGTTCAACACCCCCAACAAGAGCAGGTTCAGCCTTTGATAAATTAATAGACTGGCGTACACTTCTTGCACGACATGGTAGTAGATTTTTATCATTTTTCATATCCGTTTCTGAATGAGGTGATTTTCTTTCAATATCATAATCCATGTTATTGGTCTTCGATGATCCTGACACTCCAATGGCTGTTACACTTCGACTACCATCATTATCATTTTTTCTTCGAATGTTCGCACTAGGATAGTTAGCATGATGACTGATATTGTCATTGTCACCTTTTTCAGTCTCATCACTATGTTCAGAATGCGTGCTATGACAGAATGCAAGATTGAACGTATGGTGAGGGGGAAGTCGACGGAATGGGAATTTTCGTATATTATTTGGTGGCATGTTGCCATCAACGGAACATTGAAAATGCTTGTATAGCAAAGAAGACATAAAGGAAGCACATATGGTAACCAAAACAAAAAACCAATCCCGAAACGTGAGATAAATTTCATCTGTGATATATCTAATAAAATTCCATTCTTTCCCACGCAAATCTCGTGAAGAGTCTGACGTTCGATTGAAAAAGCGCAATTTAATCATATCTCTAAGATGCGCCAATTTTTTCATACCATCAAATCGATCAAATGGACGAAATTTTACATGCGGCGTTTCTTCTTTTACGGTTTCAACGATATCAAACTCATTACTTTGTTCAGGATGTGGATGATCATGGTTTTGATGAATGGATTTGCCATTATCAATTACGGAAAATGATGGTATTTCAGGTCGTAACCGTAATGCTGTTGAGTTTGCGCGAAGAGCTAACGGATAATTCAGATTTGTGTTTTGTTCACAGTGTGATGGTGGAAGTACCGTTCTCTTCTTGGATACAGAGAAGGGTACGTTTTCATTTGAATGATTAATGATAGATGGCGTATAGTTTGAACTTTTATCTGCAAAATATTCATCTTCATCATCGATTTCCATGTCATTATTGATTGGGTTGGCATCTGATGGTGAAGAATTGGAGCGTGATGGTTGTTGTTCTAGTAGACCCAAAGTGCTTCTGCTGATGACATCAGCTGCTTTTGAAGGTAGCGTAGATGCTGTTGAGGATGGAGGTACAGAGAATGATGAGATGAATGCATGGTTGAGATTGGTTGATGGTGGAGTCGATTGATGATTTCGATGATTAAAAATTTTGCGGCCAAGAGTAAGAGAAGAGGTTGAGGAAGAAGAATAGGAATCTCGATTGGATGATGAAGACAGGGTTAGGAATTTCATTTTTATCGGGAATGATGGTGGTGATAACACTGCACGAAATGAAAGAAACACAATTTTCGTAAAAGATGTTGCAAGTGGATATATGATACCAAAGCCAAGATGTCGATTAAATAGATTTGATTTTGAAGGTTGGAAATGGTTAACTACAATCAAAAATGGCAACACGCTCCCCTCTTCCCGTTTTTTTATTTTTTGGGTGTTCCATATTTGGGTATATCAATCAAAAGACCCAAAAGGGAATGTTTAATTGTAGGTATCAGCTATCACTGTAACCAGTGATAACCAGTGATTCACTTTGTAACAACTAGCCTGTGGTCTTCTGAGTATTACGTTACTATGAGGTGTTTCTGTAGACCATCCTCTCTCAACGATCACTCTAACGTCTCTCAAGGAGGGTCAGTATGTTGATTAAATATATTTGATCCACATTTCTGTAGCCCAGGATGGAAATAGAGTCATTTTCAATGGTAACCCTTAAATGGAAGGCTATACATTGAATGCATTATTGACTTTACAAAATTTACATTCAGCTCTATCTTCTTCGAGGGTGAGGCTATCAACTTTATAATCTTGGGTGGGACGAAAATATTAACTAGGTATCCAGTTACAAGGATTACGCAATGTGATATTTTACAACTATGTTTTATGTAAGTAGTGACGCATAGTACAACAATGTTATGAGTTGCATCAA
This sequence comes from Odonthalia washingtoniensis, assembly GCA_032358235.1. Classification (NCBI taxonomy): domain Eukaryota; phylum Rhodophyta; class Florideophyceae; order Ceramiales; family Rhodomelaceae; genus Odonthalia; species Odonthalia washingtoniensis. The sequence goes on along the minus strand of JAULBU010049361.1, from coordinate 9,612 downwards.
GTAACAGAACATTGGTGTCGGCAACACATGTAACACAACGAAACAGGTGTGTATGCAAATATAAAGAATAAAATAACAGGGAAGATACGATTCGATTAATAATAAAGAAAACTTATCTTCTTCGTCTAAACCATCGATTTTTCGGTGGTTGCTGTGGAATATTCGGTATATCCGTAGGTGGTTGTACAGGCGTTTGACCAGTTTGTCCATTATTATGCAATTGCTGTTGATGAATTTGAGAATCATAGCTCGGAGGACTAGTTAAATAATTTAAAGTCCATTCAAGTGCTTTTCTAACTTTCACAACATGACGATGAACAGTTAAGGCTTCATTTAAAACATCAATGACATCACAAGTTTCCATGGCATGTTTCTTTGATTTTTCCTCACCTTTTAGTAATTCAGCTAATGCATCAGTTGCAGAATGAACCACACGTGCATTTTTCTTCCTTCTTCTCAAAATTTCAATAGCTGTTTCTATGGCACCAACATGTCTTAACCTTTCTCTAGATCTTGGTCCAAACGATGCTAAGAATGTACATGCGTGTGACGAATACCATGCAACTTTAGCACCATTTTCACCAGGTAGATCATTCGACATTTCCATTAACTGTGTAATTCGATCTGATATACATGATTCTAACATAGCCGCTTCACATTCATGATCACGCCAACGTGCAATGGCTCGAATGAATGTACAACACTGTACAAGGAATTCAGGATCTTTGTTACGAATCATGATAGATGTTAAAGCTTTTAATCCAGAACTCATAATTACATTTCTTCTTCCACCATCGTAGAACGAAAATGCACGAAGTGCTGATAAAATATCACGTTCTATACCATGGCTCGTGAATACTTCAGCAGCGCGTGAAACAGTATCCAAAGCACTTACCTGAACCAAATATTCAGCAGCTTTTTCATTATCCTGTGCTATAGAACGAATCGCTCCTAATGCACTTTTAGCTAATTCTGGGTTTTGGAAACTTGTATTATTCTTTGTCATTGCCAAATAAACAGCAGCAGGTCCTCCTAATGTAGCCACAGCTGACCGTGACAATTCACTACTAGCAGCAATAGCAGCGAGACAATCACAAGCAGCACGTTGTACTTCAATATTTGTCATATGTTGTTGCATTTTTTCAATGACTAATGAAGGAGCACCAACCGCACGAATAATATGTCCAACCTTATCACTGCAATGTTCAGAAAGTGCAAGAATCGATCTACAGAAACAGATAGACAAACCAGCATCATTCCTTCCATGTAAAGTAGCTCCAGATACCAATTCTTCAACCCCACCTTCTTCACATACATCAAAGAATGAGTTTTCATCTGCACAATATTTTTCAATCACATTCGATCCAGCTTTCACAACAGATTGTGAATGTCTATGCATCTTCATTTCCGAAAGTATAATTGAATAATTTCCACTTTCCTTCGCACTGTCAATAACAGATAATGACTCTTTTTCAGATTTGATTTTAGCTTCAGCTTCTGCTCGTTTGTCAGCAACTTCTTTTTTCTGTTTCGGTGTAAGTTTACTTTGCTTCTGTCGTCGATATTCAATAAATGCAACAGCAGCTTGTTCAATAATACTGTGTACATTTGATGATCGTTGTTTGCGAGATGATGATGTAGCTGATGATAAATTTGATGTCATTATATTACCAGCATTTCCATAGCCTAAACTCTGTTGCGATGAAGGCATCGTCCCATTCGTAACAGCATTATCCCAAGTTTGGGTCGACGTTACCGTATTCGTTGTTTCCAAATGATTAACATCAACATCCGAATCAACATGTATATTAGCAGCTACTTGACCCAATTCTTGTGCAAATTCATTACGATTCTTGAAAAACTCACCAGACATACTACCTGTCATCAAAAACATCGACCTTCCAGACGGAGACGCACTAGATCCATTTCCAGAAAACATATGTCCATTCATTGATGGCGAAGGAGTATCTATGGTATTGCCAGTGTTGCTATGAATAAGGTTTTCCACATGACGATTAGTAGTATCTGTATTTGTGTTGCCTTCAATCCATGGATTGCAAAAACCACCATCTTTTGATTCGTGAAACGCACTTTGTCCAGATTCATTTATCACTTGTTTTGAAGAACCACCATTCACTAATCTTTGTCCACCAGCCACCAAGTGATTTACAGGCGCTGTTTGACTTTCCGTTCCTAGAGAGGTATTCGATCTATCCAAACCATGTAATAGTTGATGCATACCAAATATTTTATCACTATCTTCCTGATTGTCAGTATCAGCGTTCGAATTACGTTTCGACCGAGCTTCTGGAGACGTTACTGGACTGACTGTTGGATTCACAGGAACAGATCGTCCACCACCAGAATTGATATTCGGTATTGAAGTAGTTGCAGTCGTTCCACTGCAGCCGTCTATATTGACGGGTGCAGTTTCAGCATCATCTGCCGTAAATTCGTCACCACCAAAATCATCTGGAACATCACCAATTCTTCTACTTTCCGTAGTGCTTTCCAAAGCTTGACTCCCCAACTCGACACTGGCACCACCAATCGGAACGACTGTTGACACAGTCGATTGTTCACGACCATCTCCACCGTTCACAGCATTCGCAACAACAGATCCATCTGCCAAAACTGACAATGGCTCTTGGTCCACTCTGTCACGAACAACATCTAAATTATTACTCAAAGCTCTGAACACTTCCTCCAAAGAAATAAACACTTTTTCAGCTGTCGGTCTTTGATCGGGCTTATAGTGCCAACACTTTTCAACGACATCCTTCAATTCTTGTCTAATAGGTCCGTTGAAATCTGCATCTCCTTCAACTGGCCATTCTGGTCTCCTTCCTACTCTAACATCATGTAACGCTTCATTCATGTTACGACGTTTCCAAGGAATGCGCAACGTTATCATTTCATAAATAACGACACCAAACGAATATATGTCAGATGCTTTTGCAATTTCTGGAGCGTCCCGATCAGTCATTGAGAAGTACTCCGGTGACATGTACCTGAAAGTTCCTGCAGGTTGTCCAGATCCACCAATCGTGGTATCGGCCAATAGTGTTTGACTTGCACTTCTTGAAAGACCGAAATCAGCGATACGTGCATACGCCGATGGTGGGAACACACCATCTTTCAATCGATCCGTCAACAAGATATTTTCCGGTTTCGCATCACCCCATGTACAATTATGATCATGTAGAACACGTAATCCACTACATGCTTGTAATGCAATACGAACAACGGAAGAAATATCAAATTTCAATCCATCTACTCTCAGATAATGAATAGCCTCACCTAAACTACCACCTTTCATAAATTCAGTAACTAATAAAGCAGAAGATTCTGTTGTCAATGTGACACCATAAAATCTAACAATACCTGGATGACTTACTTTCTCGTATCGTCTGATTTCACGAGCAAATTGCTTGATTGCATCCGCATGCCTGCTATTCACATACGGATCATCGGATAGAACTGGATTAACTGACGGAATACGGATACGTTTAATGGCAACATGTTCACCATAGTAATAACCGAGGTAAACAGAGCCATAAGTTCCTTGACCGATACGAGTGCGTTCATTATTAAAGTCATATTCTAACTCATTTTCATCAATGTGCGTGGCTGCTCCCGCATGAATGGCGCTAGGCTCAGCCGAGGAATCGAGTCCTCGCCACTCAACGTCATGGTTACGGGGGTGTAGAATAGAGGGGTCAAATAAATCTTGTCCGGGCGGGGAAGTCGGGTCTTGCTCATTGTGATGTGAATGCGACGAAGCGAGTTCTGTAGCATCACCTAAACTATCGGGACGTGAAGGAGGATGAGGAGTATTAGAGGGATTGGGATTAGGGGGAATGGCTTGATCGGAAACAGAAGGCGGTAATGGATTGTCAGATAAAGTTGGTGGTTGTGCAAGTTGACGATTGGTGTTATAATGGTATAGAGGGTTAAATCTTTCAGAAAGGATGACAGGTGCAGTCATGGTCAGTCGTTCAGGGATTGTATAGGTTGGTTGAGAGGAATAATGGTTAAAACGGTCATTAAAATTATGAGGGATATGGGGATGAGGACGCATAGAATTGAGAGGAAAATTTGATAATTGCGAGGATGATGGATTTGAGATGGAATCATGTTCATCTTGATTGTTTTGAAAAGCGTGATGTGGGTATGGGGAATTACCGATAGCGGCGGAAAATCTTCCGGCTGAAGTTGGTTCCGGAGTGATACGGAGGTCTACAGTAGGCTGGGGAGTGGGAGGAAGAGATGGGGCGAGTGGGACTTGAGATGTAGGAAATACATGTGCAGGTGGCATTGTTGAAGAAGGGGGAGGAAGTGGGGGACCACTAGCAGAGGCATCAGAAACGCGTGGGGGGTTAGATGAAGGAGACAGGCTTGACATGGACATGTCAGGAAGAAGTGGATTCTTAGGGCTTGGCATTGTTAATTCGGAAAGCGTTGGAAGAAGTGGGGCATGCGGTGGCCAAGTGAGAGAGGAAGGGTTTGGTAGTGAAGGGGTTGAGGAAAGAGAGGAAAGACGTTTGTTGTGTGGTTCGGTGTCGGTGTCGGTTGTGACGTCGGTATCGTCGACGATAATATGAGAATGGTTGAAACTATGTTTGTCGTTGAGGTTGTTGTTGACAGTATGACGGTGAACGGATGAGGAAGGGGTTTTGATATTCATGGGAAATTTGGGGGGTGTTTTTTTTTGTAAAATTTCCTATTCGGTTGTCGGTTCGTTTGTTGTAAGAGGCTGTTGTTTGACACTCCAATCATGAGAGTTATTTTTTTATTTTTTTTGGAGTTGTTGTTGAGAGGGAACGGAAACAGAGAAAAGGGGTGGGGGTTTTTAGGTTGGGTTGGGAAGGGGTTATAGGGGCGGTGACTAGCAATTGGTCATTGGTCAGATTGGTAAGAGTTTCCCCTCATATTGTCCAAAACTCGCAACTGTACAAAAAAACGGATAAGCTTCTATTATTTATGTACAGTTGTTTTATTGTTGGGTGAGAGAGAGCGCGACCACCAAGAGAAATTAAATTTAATTAAATTATTAAACAGCCGAAGGAGGAGCCGATATATTGGGGGGTCGTTAATGAATTAAAATATACCGGCCCCCGTCACACCGCACTTGTCGACCGTTCATTCGTCGAATCCCAATAAAACTACGTGTAACAACGCTGACGAACGGCCCAAACCTCCCAAGCTGGGGCGGTTCTCCGTTGACCCCACTTATTAGCGACCAACTTAGCGACCAACTTATAGCGACCAACTTATAGCGACCCACTTTGTAAGGCCCCATTGTCCCTCATAGTGCTCTGTTGGATTTTCGAAATAAAACGTCGCTTACGGGGCAAAATCAGCGCCAAAACATTGTGCACACCGCGGCCCTTACGGCCTATGCCAACGTTTGTAGCGGAGCAAGGCACCAACGGAGGAGAAGCGCTTTAAGCCCACAGCCCATAATAAAGGGACGCTTTTCATTGTTTTTTTTCCATTTGCGCAAAGTTGAAAAAAACAATCAGGCTATCACCACAAAAAGGCAGCTCCCACTGCTGTAGTTAGATAGATAGATTAGATTAGACAGATAGGTATACATATATATATATATATATATTAAGGATATAGCACTCGACAGTTTTAACTTCGGTCATGCCGCTATTAGAAGACCCATTTGAGGATTTAAAGATTATCGTTTTTACTTGCACGCGGTTGTTTTGAGGTGAACGACCACACGGAAATATAATATTAAAATTGTTATTATTATTATTGAGGTATATGTCGTTGCCGACAACAATGCCTCCTCCGGACAGAAAAATCTTTTATTGTGTACTGTACGGCGAGCCTACTCCGAAAACATTTTGCCAACAAGACACAATATCATTTTGTTTTTTAAACCTTTTGAATTATATAAATAAATTAGGGCCAATTTCCATTCGCTCATAAACTTTCCTTCCCCCGCTGTACAAATTTCGCATCTTCTATATTTCTCTCTCTCCTTTTTTTTGAATTAACAACTTTCTAAAATCAATCTAAATGCAACTAAACTCAATCCCCCACATTACACACCCCAGTAACCGAATCTGCCCCACTGCTCAACGGCGCCCGTTTATAAACATTCTCGCTAAAATGACCACTCAACCACACACTCTTAAACCACCATACATGAAACTGGTGTTACGTCTCACGATAAAACTGTCGACTGTCCTTTGCACTGTAATGTAATTATGAAGAGCGAGCGTTGGGGTGAACTAGAGAGAGATTTCACTTCCCCTCTTTTCAACAGTCTCCTGATAATGGAATCATGACGACCAAGCCGGTGAGGGATGTATTATTGATGGAAGTTTAATAAGGCAAAAGTGAAAATTTTTCACTTTTGATAATTTAATTATGTGCACCTCTACAGTAGCTTACTGTACAATTGGCAATAGGAAGATTGTTACACGTTATCTTTGATAACGTAACCACCGCTGTACTTTTCAAAAAAAGTTCGAATCCCAATTAAATTCGGTCAAACTGTACAAAATTATTCTTTCTGAGATTTATGAGATTTCCGCAAACAAATTCATTTGTTTTAAAATGTCACAACTTGCTCGACCTCTGTTCAAACACACCGTGTCATGATATTATGGGGAGAGGGGCCGACGACGACTACGTTCCGACTACGTTCCCCCCATACGTTCGATAATAGTGACTTGTGTAATGTCAATAAAAGTGGAATGTTGAGTACTGTATAATGCGTGGAATAAAATTAAGACGAGCCTTATCTGAGGTGAAGAAAGAGAGAGGGGGGGGGGGGTTTAATTAGAAATTAGAGAAGTGGACCATAAAACATTTTAAAATAAGGGTTAATAATATAACTAAAGTTTTAATTGAAAATTAATAAATTCAAACTTTTGTTCTAAACCAAACTGCATGAGGCGTGTATATCACGGCTAGAAGGTTGGCATGGGGACGAAATCATTCGTTTGGAACCCAGAACGATCCGATCCAATTGGATTATATTAATTTTTCAATTTTGCAAGTGTATCTATATTATTGTAAGCAAAACGAACATCACCACCATGACAAGCAAACGAAAATTCTAAAACAGAAATATTCTTTTTTCGCCCTGCGCAGCAACAGCTTCAATAAGGGTATTTTTTTTGTACAGCACAGAAAACTTTGGACCGTTAAGATAGGTGTTGGATGACGTTGTCTGATTCTCATCAATTATATGTATATTATGTGTTGTATGCCACTGTCGTAAACTTGTCGTTGGTTATTCTTGAAGTTTCAGATGTGCTAAAGTGTAGTTCCATTTAGATAAAATAAAATCTTTTGCGATCATGGGTTAACAGGAAACGTGTAAAATTTATTTTTTAAACATTTCAAAAAATTAAAAAAAAAACACGAGTCAATAGAAATAACATATGTGTCATGTAATATGTGCAGTGTTCGGTGTGTATACATTACCAGAAATTGAGAAAATAATCTTATGTGACCTGAAGACAATACATGTATCAGAGTGATGAAATCGTACACAACTTGTTTCATTTTGTGTAATGTGTATGTATTTGCTTATCTCTTTGACACACCGATGTCAGCGTCAGCTTGAGATCTGTTACTCTTGTGTTGCACTTTGTTACCTCTTGGGGTGTAATCTGCCATTTCCTTTGTACTCAGTTTACTACAAAAACATGTGTTATGGGTTTGTCTAGACTACTTTTCACCATAGCCCAACGTGTTCTTGAGACGGAATGACCTTACCAACCTATTGTAATCTGTTGTGGCTTGCATTTTTATAAATCGTTGAAAAAAGGAGCAAACACTCATTTCTATAATTTGCGAAACTGTGTCGTTATTTTTCCATTTTTTTGTCTGCGTTCTGTGAGACTTTCTCCGTGTCAGTCCAAACCACTGACACGTTACACATTACACGTTCTTCTTTTTTCAATCCTTGAACAGTATTAAAAGCAACAGAACATGAAGAGAGAGTCAGGAGACTTTTTTCCTTCACTGTTCTCAACACATCACAGGTTATGGGCCCTTATACGAAACCACAATAATATCAGAACCATATACATACTTAACAATATCACCAAAAAGAAGAATATCAATATATATACATATATACATTATAATCAATCATAACAACAATATCATTTATTACCTGATTCCAACTTTATATACACATCAATATATGTATATTGTATATAGCATTACTACTCTAACAAATTGCAAATCGATAATCACTATTCTAAACAATCTAACTCTTAACCCTCGAAACAATGTAATACATTCATATTCAAGAAAAATTTATTTTTCATATCCTAAAGAACACGATTCAACATACTACATTACACCATTAAGATCTTGTATACCCAGAAATATATATTACCTATAGAATTCCATTGTATCAAAATTGCAAATCATTAATCAATCCAGATCCAATCCAGATCCAATCCCCTAACCAATATCATACATTCACCCTACCTTAATACGCTTTATAGCACATTAATTATACACGTAATAGTAGAACACATACATATAAAATTATACATACAATGCATCAAAAAAATGAACATGTCCCAATAAACAACCAGCCTACCAACCAGACACCAACCCATCAACCAAATTTGCCGACACTAGATGAAAATAATATGGAGCCTTGGCTCCTGGCGATTAGATGCGAGGAAGAAACTCTGCAAGTAGATCAACATATTGAGAACATCAATTATGTATTTCATCCAAACACATATAGATCTGTAACAGCCCTCACCAGAGTCATTTTAGCATCTCTCCCTGCAGTTATTGCGACAGCTGTTATAACTTCTGGAACTCCAATAAATCCTTGCCTGACCATTATCAGAGTCCAGCAAAAATTAAAAAGCGTATAATACCTAATCACGATGTAATGGAGGTGCAAGCTTTTGACACCGTCATCAACAACTATGAAAAAAATGATGAATATTTCAAAGTACATGATAAAATAAGAACCCTTATGATATAAGCTCGTTACCACAAAATTGATGAAGAAGCCACTGGAATAAAATTTATAATAAAAGGGATACGAAAACACCTGTCATAATAATCCCTTTCGCTCAATAACATCCCTAGATCAATACAATCATTTAAAGACCCCGACAAAGGTTGGTGGTTTAAAGCGAGATGGTGGCGAAAACAGTGGCCTTCCTGATTCAGGAATTGTATGAAAATTAATGTCTTTGGGACGTTTCTCCTCAAACAATTTCGTTCAGTCGTGAGTTAAATCTTGTTCCGATTCTTGGGAAACAGGAGAACGTTGATGAATACCTCGGTTTCTTACGTATGATCGAGCACACAGACTTCGGTCAGTTGTCGCCCACGTGGCGCGCAAATGGAGGTAAGAAAGAGGATCAGTCACCCGGTCGTGTTGTGGCCCGTGCAGATTGGGTGTACTATGATCCGTATGCGCAAAGTGCCATCGGCGAGGCGGATGCGAAGAGGTTTGACGCCCGTAAATGTGCCCCTATCCCTGATGGTCACACTTTGGGTTTTAAATTTGACCCCTGCTATAATGGGTGGGTAGGTGCACCTGCCGGAGTTGACCAGAATGAAGATGAGGGCCGCAGGCAGTTTGGTGGTGCGGAC